>JAVYIG010005533.1:30000-134987 GCA_035222895.1 Strongylocentrotus droebachiensis
ATATTTCACAACTCAATATAATTGATGAGTCATAACAAAGATTAATTTGTATTTTTGTTTGTTTTTATGTGCAATGTATTTTAGACAGATTGTAGAGAGTTTTTACTTTGCAGTTCCTCAATAAATGTGTGATGGAGCCTATCCATGAAGAGTGTGACATTTTGCTTGAATGAAATAGTTTTCTTAGATCAAATAGTGTACTGGAAACGTCAAGGTTGTCATTTGGGGCACAATTTAAGGATTTGATGTAACTGATTGCAACGTATTGAATGAGCAATTAGTGTTCTATACTGGCCTTTATAAAAAGAAATTAACAAATTGACTATCATGATTTTTCAGTTATGATAACAGAGAGATTTTAATCTATTACAAATTGAATATGTCTTGAAGATATGAGAAATTTATCAAATTATTTATTTCTATTGGCATAAAGCCTACTTAAGTATATCATTACATTGATCATTTAAGGTGATTGGATACTGGTTTACTTCTGGGTTTTGTATTGTCTCTAGTTAATGTACCTGTATATGACATGTCAGAGTTTGAAGGTACCGGGTATGATGAATTTTTCCTGGTTTTGCATTAAGTAAGGGTTTTCAGACTTGTCTCCGTTTTTGTCTTCTTTTCTATTTATTGTGACTTTTTGAACTTTCTTGCTTCTTGATATTCAATCAGACTATTAAATTAATTTGTCACAAAAGTCACTATTTTATTTTGTCTCTGAGTGTATGTAATGACACACACCCACACACAAACACACACACACACACACACACACACGCAGACATGTACATATATATATATATATATTGGAGTCACTATACATTACATACACACACCCACACAGATATAACCCTACATGTTGTATTAACAGGACATCTATATATAACCCCAAATGGTACATTAACCGGACATCATAAAAATTGGTATATTACCCTATACCTAACCCTAACCCTGAATTCAAAACAATATTACTAATTAAACTAATGACAAATGATTAAACATATTTTTTCTTGGAAGGTCTTTAAGTTTCCTCTGCCTGGAAACGTACGTAGAGGGCACTACTTCTTTTGTAATATTTTTAACAGGACACGAAAATGTCCTGCTAATGACCATGTCTACTTACCATTAGTTACCAACTCATTTTTTCACTACTACATATGTCCTTCTAATGATGCTGTAAGGTGTTTATATATATATATATATATATATGTACATATATTTATTGGGGGGGGGGGTATTTTTGTGTGTGATTTTTTAATCCTTTGAGAAATTTTGATGATCGTAGTAATGATATACAAGTGATGATGGTTATTAGTATAATGAAGTACTTGATATTGATGAGGATGATGATGATGATGAGCAGGAGATGATGGTTACAATTTTTTTTAAATAAAGGGACGATGGTGAGAATAATGATGCTGATGATTCTGGTACTTTTGAGAAATCCTTTTTTTTCCACCATGGTCATACAACACCTAATTACACCTCTAGAAAATTACTAAAGTTGTACTCTGGATTTTTTTTGGGGGGAACAGGCTCCCAGACTATGGAGATGGTCAATCGGTGTATTTACATAATTATGTATAACACAAACTGTGGCTCCTGAGAAAGCAATAGGCCTACAGTTTTCCCAAATTAATAACTTGATAATGAAATGATTATTAAACTATTTACATCTCGAGGAAATTATCATACTTACTATGGCACTTTAATACATTTGAACCGAGTTAAATCAAACACTAATAACATTCATATTGGAATATAAAACGCTTTTCCTTTACACTACATCATTTGGAGCAGAAAAGCTTTGTCGAAGGGCATTTTGTGTTCGCGTGTGTGTGTGTGTGTATATTTGTATGTGTGTATGAAAGTGAACATTAAATTTAAATCATTAAACCGTCAGGGAGGAAAATGCTGTATAAATAAGGCTATAAGCCTTAGTCAAGTAATCAATTTATCGAAAATGAGAGTTCTTCAAAACCTGAAAAAGGCGCACCAATTACTATTTGCACAAAATTTAGACAAGGAGGATAGCCTGTTACAGTCAGTGTATAAATGTGAGAAATATTTTAAGGGGAAAGGGAGATGGGGATAAATTTGGCGAAAATGAAACAGAAAAGACATGTATAGTGCGGAAAAGGGGAAGGATATTTGATCTTTTTCATTTTTTTTTCAAGCGTTATTTTTTTCAAATTCAATTTTATTTATTCCACATCTCTTTTAGAAAAGACGAATGAAAAAAGGTGTTGCCCACAGATTTCTCAATATGGGATCGGGAACCCCTATATAAGTGGATCGGGAACCTCTATATAAGTTTATAGTTAATAAACTCTGTTGAAATTTTTTTCTAGATTCTTAAACATATACACGACTGGCAGATATTGTGTATTTTCTGAAAGGGGAACGGCATGTAGGATAATATTATATCATATAGTAATCTTAGTATTTAAAAAAAAAATAATAATAATAATTTTTTAGTGATTTTGCTTTTTATTAATATTATTTATTTGTTATCATTATTCATTATTAATATTATTATTGTTATAATTTTTCATATTATTTTTATTATTATTATTATCATTATCATCGTGACAGTTGATAATAATGATGACTAGATGATGCGGATGATGTTATTATTATCATTATCATTATTAGCATTCTTTATTCATCATTAATGTTGTTGAAGATGATGTTATCATAATCCGTTGATAACATTATTGGAAGATTATTCGTTATGATTGGGAGACTTTTTCAAGAAACCTCATTATTGATAGTAATAATAAAGATGTATTCATGAAGTGCATAATAAACTCTAAAATCTGTAAATACCTGAGCTAGTTTTAAAAAAACATAATAATCACAACTTCAATTTCTATTCCAAGGAAACCAAATGTAGCGCTTACCACATTAAGATATCCATTTAGGGGAAAGGGCAAATATTGAATCAAGTCAAGTAATTCCTTAAATTTAATCATTTAAAGAAAATGAACTAGTTATATTACAAGGTTAACAGAAATAAGTTGATAATTATCCCGGAATATATTGATTGAAATAACTAACTCATTTACAATAAGTGGCGAATTTGAAAAGAAAAATATTCCCCCCTCCCATAAAGCGCTTGCTCTCAGATTGCTACGTAATGCCAATTAAAATGACGATATTTTTTTAAAATATATTTTAAGATTTTTAAAAAGAACGAAACAGAGAAAAACAGAGTACAAGAAACAATTCTCGGTCGCGTCTAATTAATGTTCAGTATTTGGTTCTATTTTTCTCCTAAAATATGATTAAATATAACAAGTTCAGCGAAGGGGAAGGTAGTTGTCCTCCAAGATAGACGGCCCTTTCAATCCCCTCCCCTCCCATGCAGCTAAGAAATATATAACACTACCCCCGGACTACCTCCTAATTGCTCCCTACTTGCCCTAAAACCTCTGCCTATGATTGGAGCGTGTCAAAGGGATTGCCTCATGCCCATCAACTTTTGCTCAGCATGTACGTAGGCGTGTTGAATCTGGAATATCACGCCAAGTTCGGGGTTAAACTGCCTGTTGAATATGCAGTAGGCTAAATTATGCATGAAGCTGGTATGGCAAATTCGCATGTTTTTGGTGGTCATCTGAGGGGATAATGCTTTCGCCAATTTATTTAAAAATGGATGATCCGTCATTGCTTCCGTATCTAATTGATTTTTAGCTGAGATTAAGATTCAGAAAGAACTGATTTAACGTTATTCATTGCAATGGTGCCAAATGGGCGGGGTCTAAATGCCCTTATATGGAAAGACTACCAAGTAGTCGAGACCCCAACGCCATATACGGATACCACGGCCTAATTGGGCGTCTACATATCACGTGATTCGTGAAGAGGTGAAATATTCCGCCTCGCACGGGCGCACGCACTATCCGCCCGCCTGCGAGCTAGGCCAGTATACGCAATCTGCATCCTAGCCGCGCGCTTGCTATCCAGCTGTACGTATTATGCATATAAGGCCAGGCATATCGCGATAGTACGTAAAAATTAACGCCACGCAACACACACGCACACTTTGCTTTTAATTGTGCACGCGCGGAAATGTCTCTTTGACGAAGTTTGAGCGAAACTGTACACCCCTTCGATTTGTAAAGGAATTATTTTTGGAATTTGACGGTAAGAATGTCTATCTGTTTGAATTATAACAATATTTCATATGATTGAGATTTTACATAAGTTTTTTAAGATTTAGAGACTAGAGGCTGCCCAACTTTGTCGTTCGTATGGAGGTTAAGTGGAGTTGAAATGTAACTTCTTTTCATAAATCCGACATGTCCTGGTGGTGGGGATCCCGGAATTCGTTTTACATTGGATGTCTCGCTCGCATATAGCATTGCATTGCATTGCATGTGGTCTGTGTAGAAATTGAGCGCGCGAACGTGCGTATCTGTGATAGAGGAAGTGAGTGCTAGACACACAGAAACATGACCAACACCCATTTACGTGATTTTGCATGAGTATGCTGCTTAAACTGTTGGTAATGAACTAGACCCTAGCCAAATTTGAATTGGATATACTAGATCTAGATCTATATTTAATGTTACATTTACATGTAATATTAGTTTCTGGATATTAGCTATTAGATCTATATTCCACATAATCTTGCTCTAGATCTACGATTGGTCAAAAAGACAAAAGTAAATCACGTGATGAAAGATAGTTCGCCCATTATTTATGGGAGAAGCAAAAATTTTGTTACACTGTGTAGATGTTACTACTAGATCTACACAGGGCAACGTACTTTCACTGAAAATTATCCAAAAGCGCACTAAAACAGGCGTAATTAAGCGCGCATTACCAATGAGCGCAATTACAGCAAACACATGCGCGCACCGTACCCTCAAGGGGTTGGGTTAAACTTTTTTGGTGTGAATTTGGGCCTGGTGTCTTTCATGTAGATGCATACACGTCCTTTTCTTTTTGTAGTTAAATTGTTTTAGATGTGGAATATAAAGCAAATAGATCTAATCACCTTTTGGTTTCAGGCAATGGCAAACTATAGTTTGTCCCATCACCTTTACCAACGGTAGTTATTTGCTTACTAATACGATACTAATATGATTTTAATCTAAGTCGATCCAGAATACTAGATCCAGACTTCTCTGCAAATTCTCACAAAAAAAACATTTTAACCACATCAATGATCAAATTGAATTTAAAGAATAATGTATCACTATCAGACATTCAATCTGAACCACTTCATTGGGCAAATTTAAACATTTTTTTTTGTTTTTTGGTGCTGTTCAACCAAAGAAATAAGACGAAAACTGACCATATATTTGTGGGCAAAAAATTGTCCATGATCCCAATTTTCATTCGACAGCTGACAAGTGATGATGGATGCAAGCAGAAATAGCGGGACTTGATAGATTCGTGTTTTGACTAGTTTGTTGCCAAAACAAAATGAAAGTATCTACAATCAAGGTTACTCCAGGAAGCTACGATGCCGAAGGCGTCGGAGCTTCAGCAGGTGCATCTGAAAACATTCGAACAGCGGGTTGGGCGACATTATCTCAAATATGCAAAGGGAGTAATTACAATTTTGACTTACTAGGTTGCTCAACTCCTCTGGGCATCTGGCTGTCCACTTGAAATTATTATTTGAAGAAGTCTTTGATGGGGAAAAAGGGGGTGATTCTTCGTCCTACCCCGACGATTCTTCCATGTTGTATCGTCGACTCAACATGGCGAAGAGAAAGTATGCACTTTCTCTTCCCCGGTTGAATCTAAAAGTATAACGTGCTTTGTAAATTTTGATTATATTTCATCTCTTTTTATTCTCTTCCACAGTACCACTCCCAATTCTCATCATGGTAAGTAAAGACCAAAACAAATCAGTTTGTTTCTTTAACCCTAACAGGGGTGGGGGGGGGGGGGGGCATTATACCCCAAAGAATAAATGTAGGGGTTCTGAAAATGAGATGTATTCCTGTCTAGACCGAAAGCTTCAGTCTCTATAATCGTCGGTTGTTCCACTGAGACTACGTCTGGCTCCACTAGACCTCCGGTTATAGAGACTGAATGACCGCCTATGCCATCGTATGTTGAAGATACCGGTCTAATTCCTGTCATGCTGAGAAACTATACATTATTCTTGCTTAATGCATCTCTCATACATTTTAATGGGGAATCATGCCTCACTCATACACTTTAATGGGGAATCTTGTAGATTAATGGGGAATCTTGTAGATTAATGGGCAAGAATACAATATGAATCTCTCAGAATATCTTAGGGTGAGGTTTTCTTAAAAGGTAATACAAAGTTTTAGGAAATTTTAGGTGGATAGTGATTCTTTACAACTTTGATATACGGTATTGGGATGTTCCTGTGGATGTTTTATAAGCACTAGAAAATTTAGCCCCTAAAACACTTCTGCTTTAGAGAAAATTTGAATATAAAAATTTCAAATAGCGGCTATGGCAGTACAATGGTAGCTGCGACCATGAAAATCTCAGAATATGTAGTTGTGATGTATAATTTCCAACGGGAATAGCTAATCAGTCGATTTTAGTCAAGAAACATTGTTTTATAGCTTAATTAATATCTTGACCTTGAGAGGGAGCTATACAACATAAAGAGTTTATCATTTACGATTTCATAACTTAAGACTGAATATTATAGGATCGCATATGCTTCCAATATATGTTCATTTGAACCAAATTCATGACCCCATAACAAAACTTGGTAATTCCTTTAAGAACTGAGGGGTCATCTCGGTCTAAAGTGTATTTTAACATATCGGTATTAATTATTACTGAATGTACATGTAGATGTAGTTCATTTCTGATATCTTTTACTTTGTTGCAGCCGAAAGCAAGTATGTCCGGTGTCAGTGTCCCTCCAGAAATTCAGGCTACAATTGGTGAATTGAAAAAAAAGAAGTACCAATTTGCTGTATTTGAATTTAAAGTAAGTATATTGTAATTCCATTTTTTTTTTCTTTTTAAATTGTCTTGCCAATCAAAGGTGGAGGTGAGAGCGTAAGGAGTCCAAACGGCATCTGTCACAAATGTTAGTTTACTTGTGACAAATAACTTGGCAACCGTTTATCCTATTGCGACCAAATTTGGGTCAGAGTTGCACTTGGGGACCTTTGCTTTGTGGTGCTGTCCAATACTGAGGTCATGGGTCATTTAAGATTATGTGTACAAGTTTACCTTCAATTCTCTCTTGTGACATATAAATTTGCACCAACCTACTCCTTGCCCTGATTTAAAACATTCAGAAAAAATTTAGCATATATATCTTTAATTTTGTCATTTCATTATAACACAGAACAGTTTTTGGTCCAGATATACTAGCTACAATGTATCATACACATCTTGCGATTTATTTATATACCGGTATTCTTTTAATTTCATTTCTTTTGCAGGAATTAGGGATTGTTGATGACAAGATGGTTGTTGTAAGTATTTTTTACCTTTGAAGAGATTCATTTTTCATTGGCAAGCAATTTTTAACACGAGATTTCTGTATCATGTCAATTATTTTCTTGTGCTGGTTAATCACGTTAGAGGCCAAGACAACTAAGCGCTCATGAGAAGATTGAATCATACAATTGGTTACTGTTTAACAATAATGAGTAATATAATCCAATGTGTGCAATTTAACTTTGTTTGTACCCTTGGCTAAAATTAATTTGTATTTCATACAAACTCTTTGGATGTTTTTTATGAATAAATCTCATCCTATCACTATGAATATGACTGACAAAGAAAGCGACAAAATATACAGTTCCTCAGGTAGACAAAGGAACATCCCTTCACTGCTATTATGTAAAAATGTGTAGAACAGGTGAATATGCATGTGGCCAGGGCCTGACCTTTACTTTTTTTTTAGGGAGCCAGCCGGGCTCCTCAAGCACTTTTTCAGGGAGCCCGCAAGGTTTTCAGGGAGCCCAAGTTTATCACGTTTTTTGTTGTGGTCATAATAATGGTCATTAACTATTAAAAAATTAAAACACACCGTCACGATACCTTTTTTTATAATCATCAGCGCCGGGACCAGGGAGGGGTGTATTATTAAGTGTAAATGTGACCATGAGGATTAACTGACTGTACTGAAGAATTAATCTTACAACTATTATGAAACCCTTTGGCTACAGTAACAGTCTAACATTGGACTTTAGGTTTTATCAGAATGAGATATAGTCACTCTTCCTCGCTCCGTCTGTTTCATGTTTCTGTTTTATGCATAGTAGTACACAAACCTTGCGAAAACATATGAAAGAAATAATAAATTCATTTATTGATTGCCGTTAAGTACGACATTCAAGTCAAACTTTTTTATTCCATATTTTATTCTTTTCAGTCCCTTTGACCGTTTATACACGCCGTTTTAACGATTAGCCACAAATCTCCCTAATTCGTACATATGTTCACAAAACAACAATCAACCCCTTTTTACACACGCCTTTGAAGTTTGTAGTTCGTAAAATTATGTTCAAACAATAATCAAGTCCATCCAGGTACGCACGCTGAAGAATAAGCACTCACGATCACAAACGCACATGTATCACAAACACGAGTCGACGTAAACATACACTCAGCTCTGGCAACGCAGCGACCACGTGCGTTTGTCTTAGTGTGTACATTCTCTGAGTGCACCGACATACAATGCAGCATGTATTGCGCACTCGTTACGAGTGCGGAGATATAACGTTATCATGCATGGCATTCCTGCACTGATCTCGATGTGTTTTCTTTTGCAACTCATTATTCGCGCTGGAGTTGAGCCAAGTGTGCCTTGGAATGCCTAGCGCATATTTCATGATTTTGACTGCGGAATTTGGGTTTTTAGATGGATTAAAACATGGATTAAAGTGCTGGTAAGAAACAGCATTTTTCGTGGCTGATACTAGAAAAACTTAGGGAGCCAGCCGGGCTCCTCAAGCACTTTTTCAGGGAGCCCGCAGGGGTTTCAGGGAGCCAATGGCCACCGGGCTCCCGATAAAGTCGAGCCCTGGTGGCACCTGCTCTACACATTTTTACATAATAGCAGTGAAGTGATGTTCCTTTGTCCACCTGAGGAACTGTATATTTTGTCCGCTTTCTTTGTCAGTCATGTTCATAGTGAATTTGACATTATTGCTGTGACACTTGATGCTATTCAAAATCTGTCAATGAATCAATGAATGAACAGGGGAAAGCTGCTATATATGCTGCTTGTTAACGACATCAAGAGCATTCATGCAAGTCCTTATTTAGCACAGTGGTGGTACTAATAATTAATTACTGTATCTTTTACTATTTTGCCCAGGGATGGACCACGGTGGCAGTAGGTGAAAGGTTTGAGGGATGCAGTGGCACCAAAGCCCACACAACTATCGAGGAAGACATATTACGGTGTGGATATACCAAATTCGTCTCAGAATACATGGACCCCAAGGCAGCTCTCTTTGTACTCTACGACTTCTCTGTAGTAAAAATTGCGAACGTTAAAACTAAAATCCTTGGAATTCAATGGTACGTTGCATTTCCTGTTATAAAGCTGTTTTTAGTTTGGGGTTTCGGGTGGGGAAATTGTAAAGTCTGGTGGGTACTTGAAAGTGATAATACATCAGATCCTCACCAGATCTACTATCTTTGATAGATCCAAATGTTCCCATAAATGTGCTTAGAATTGACCATTTGACCCCAGTTAGTACTGGAATATCTTACTGGAAGTTATTTCAATCCTTCTTTAACCCTATATAACCTGGGTGGGGGGAGGGCTTTAGAATCTTGCGCCAAAATTTATGACTTTTTACTTTTGAGTCTTGCACATTTTTTTAAACAAATTTTTTCGAAAATCTGCCATACCGTTACAAAGTCACGTGACCTTTTGTCGTTGCATGTCAGCTCGTAAATCGCTCTTTTGTGTAATTTATGTAATTTATGTACAAAACATATGGAAATATCTTTTTCCCCAAAAAGAGGTAGTTTTTTGGCCTCGTTTAAAGTTGTTTTTTTTTTTTGGGGGGGGGGGGGGTTCAAAATAGTTGAATTATAGTTAGAAATGAAATAAAACACAATAAAATACATAAGTGAAAAAACAAAGAAATTCATGAGAAATTATCATGGCTCTTCCAAATTTTGTTGTATTATTATTCCAAATGGTCTAAAGAATATGAGTAGTGAAAACGAATGTTTAAATATGAAGAATATATATGATTTATTGAAATTACCATAGTATTTTATACACTTCACTTGACATGCATGCTAATTTTTGCGGCGATCCTTTTACAGCCAAGATCATGGGCCTTAGAACCCCCCCCCCAGGCTATATCGGGTTTTATATAAAGATGAATAAATCCCATTTTGTACCTTCAAAAGTCTAAATTTGTTTGAAGGTAATGAGAAAACCTCCAAGACTCCAAATTTGATTAATGCAGGATGAACGAATGAGACTTAAAGCGCCCCTTTTCCGGCGGCGGCGTCAACATCAAAAACTTTTTTTGAATTTTTAATTTAATTTTGAAAGTATAAGTTCTTGTTCAATAAAACTTGGACTAAAGATTTATCAAGTATCCCCAATCATGTGAGTAGAATTTCAGGTTACAAAGTCAAGGTCATTTCAGGTAATCCTGTAAGTTGGGGCTTTGATCTGACCCTCAAAATGTTGAGTAATTTTAAGTTTTAGGCTATCATATATTAAAAGAATATGCATAGCTGGGATTATTTTGTCATTTGGAGTTGTTGTAGACCATGTTTGGTGATATAAAGTGCCTTTTCATGACTTGTATATTAATGATATTAGTATAATTTCAAAAGTGTTTGTTCAAATTCCATGAAACTTGTACCCAAGGGTTATCAAGTATCACAAATCATATGACAAAAACTCCATGTCACAAAGTCAAGGTCAAAGGTCACTTAATATGAGAATTAATAAATCAATTATGGTTATTTGTTCATATTTTATTATAGTTATCAATCTTGGTACAAATTATAGTAAATAATTCTTCTAATGTTACTTAGTCAATATTCAATTAAATATGCTGGTTATATTTAGAGGATTTTATTTTGGGGGGTCTGCTAATGGGCCACCCTACCTATAAATAATGTCTCACCCTCAATTTTTCATCATATCAAATTATGTAATGTAGACGAGACCACCAAGAGTGCATACTGGTATTACATTTTTAAAATAATTTATACACATTTAATTTTTGTGCCCCTGATAGTTTCTCAACTTTGATTATTGAAAACACAAAAGTTGCAATTTTACCGACCACCTCACCTGTGGTATATTTTCTAAAATTTGATTTCTTGTATTAATCGTGCCCTCTTTCCCTTTTCTTCTCCTCCAGGTGTCCAGATAATTTGGGTGTAAAGAGCAAGATGGGATACGCATCCAGTGTAGAAGAGTTGAAGAAGGAGTGTCAAGGGCCGACGTTGTTTTACGTGGAAAACGAATTAAACGAAATTGATTACGATTCAATCATCAAAGAATTTGCTTCAAAGTCTTAAAATGCTGACCTGGCAAGCAAGGAGGTTAAGTACATTTGATTTTTTAAATGGGACATTTAATAGGAAAATATCTGCATTTGTGCAGTACTGCATACAAAGTGAATATGTTGCGAGTCTGCCATCACTGACCATGTTGGGATCTTGCAAATATGACAAATAAAGCTTCTTAATTAAAATCATTGTCTGTTTTTTGCTTGTTCAGTTCATTGGCCCTTAGTAGGAATTAATGTAGAATTAATGTCTGTTTATTGATTTGATAACATCCCAAGAAGTTGAGGACCAATTTAAGAAGAAAGGGATTTGCTACTGATGCTTCCCTGGTGAATTCAAAAGTTTATGAACTCTGAAAGCATTTTGTGTCGACAAACTACATGCCGGAAATGCTGGGAATTGGTGTTGTTGTTGCGTTTTGTTTTCTCACTCAAATTAAATTACTAGAGGATGTGGGATAATCATATCACTTCTTAACACATTGACATTGATTACTTTGTATACATGTACATGTATCTGTAGATTTATTTCGCAGACTTGATATTAATATATTTTAAGAGCATCGAGCCATTTCAATGACCATGTTTGTTTCTACATGGAGAAACTTATTGACTTATAACATGTTCAATGTAATAGGGTTGAATGATGAACTCTATAGGCCCCCCCATAAGAAGAAATGTTATTACTGTGTCAATGTCATATGATTTCATTTCAATAGAAAACAACATATCAATGTAAATGAGGGCACATTTTGCGGCTGGACAGAAAATTGATCAATCAATATATGGACATTTTCAGCAACATGGTGGGCTGCTTGTCTGATCAAAAATTATGTTGAATAGAGGGGGAGGGAAGAAACGTGTCGTTTGTGTTTGGAGAGGAACGTTTGATTTACCCATGAAGTTGTTTGCAGTACTTTCATGAATGATACATTACCAATTAAAAAGCTTTTATTTTTTATAACTGCAAAGGAGCTATTGCTTTGCTGGCCATTGAAATTGAAAAAGAAAAAAGTGTGTCTTGTTAATCAAAATGAAAAAAAATTGGGCAGTCAGTACTCTCAAAGCATCCTTGCAAACACTTCTGTAGTAGAAAGATAGAAAGAAAAGGGAAAGTTATCGTGAAGCATAGCACTAGGTTTCCTGGTTATTGTTTCTTGCACACCCAAATAATATCAAATGTATTTTAACGATCTTAGAAAACTGGCAAATGATCATCGTCTTGTCAGTTCAGATTTGAGTGAAGAAGAAGCGGTTACTAGTCTATGTAAATATATTTTGTGTTTAAAAAGAATTACAAATTTTACCTATTTCCATGTAGTGTAATAAATAATTCATCATGACATTTACAAAGCTTTGGTCTATTTCTTTGATAATAGGCAAATTCTATTATAAATGATGTATAATTGTAGTATATATGCGCTAACAGTGTTAAGATATGCATACATATCCAAAGATATTCTTGTTGGTAGAAATATAAAAGGACGTTTTTTTTTTTTTTTTTTTTTTCAAGTTTCAAGGTATGGAAAAAAATTAAAAGATACAGCGAGAAGGTTGTTGACAATGGGTATATATATTGTAAGACTTTTTTATATTGAATATTTGATCAGTTGTACAAAGTTGTGCTGTCTGAGAAGCATATTTGAGATAGTTTCATTGATATAGTGGTTACATCAAATTTTGGGATATAATAGCATTTTGTTACCCCATAAACAAGTGATATTTTTCCTAGTGCTGACACATTGAAATCAGCATTACATGTTTGCTTTTATTTCAAAAACTTTCATTTTGTAAGACAGGACATACAACTGTTGTTTTTTTTTAGCAAGAGAAAGGAAGTGTTTATCTAGAATGGTTTATGTTAATGCATTGTGCAGTGCCCAAAGCTGTCTATGAGATCTGTTTTAAGTAACACTTTTGTTCTCAATCTGTTCTGAAGAACATATTCCAAATTAAAAGAAAGAAAGACAAAAAATATTGAATGCAGGCTTCTTTTTTCCTTTACTGTAGTCAAACAATTGGATAACTGATATGTGTCAGGCTAATTATCTAGGAAAGGTTTCCCTGTACTTTGGTAATTTGGTTCTTATTTTATTTATGTTTAAATTTTGTCTGTATTACTAGCAAGAGAGACAGTAAAATACAACTTTATCTCCATTCCATTTTGCATCAAATTGCTTCAATTTGGTATTGCTTTTCTGTGGATGAGTGTGTAGTCTTTTTTTTTTTATGATGCGAGTCCCCAAGAAGAAAGCTTAGGCAGTGATAACATTTATCAGCTCTTCCCATTTATGTATCAGATTGATTATGTAGTGTTATTTTGTTTTCCTCCCAAAATAACTTTAAAATATTCAATTTCAACATTTTATTTGAATATACTGTACATGAATGTTAACATTTTGTTGAAAATACAGGTGAAGGGGATTGAGATTCAGAGAGGAAACATGACTTGAAAGATACAGAGAGAGAGAGGAGGAAGATGTGTTTTAAAGATTGTTAGAGAAAAGGAATAGAGTTTGAAAGATTCAGAGAGAAGGAGGAGAGTTTAAAAGATACAGGTCCGAATTTACAAAGGAGGTTTGTCGACAAACCTCCTTTTGTTTTTTTACAAACCAGGTTCGTAAAAAACGCGTCATACGAGTACAAAAACCTGGTTTGTCGACAAACCTTCCTTTGTGAATTCGGGCCACAGAGTTTGGAATGTTACATGTACATGTATAAATAAAGAGGGAGTTTGAAAGATTCACACAGAGAGAGTGGAGGGAGTTTCAATGTACAGAGAGTAGGAAAGGAGTTGAAAAGGAGAGAGAGGGAGTTTAAAAGATACAACATGCATGCGGTCATTCCGACCTCTGAGTGGGGGGGGGGGGGGGGTGCACCAAAAAGAGGGCACTTTCTATACACAAAAAAAAAATCGAATAAGGGCAATAATCAGAGGTAAAGGGGGCACTTATAAGAATATGGAAGGCCTCATATTAGAAAGAAAAGGGGGCACTTATCTCAAGTAAAAGGAGGCACTTTTCCTATGTAAAATCTTTGAAAATTATGCACTAGAAAATGTGGGTGGCGCTGTGCCCTCACCCCCAAACAAAAGTCCCACTCCCCAAAATGAAAATAAGGAACAAGGACAGAAATTTAAGGTGGGGGTGTTACTGCTGCCCTACAGGCGGCTCTAGAGGGAAGCTTCCCCTAACCCCGGCACCCCCCCCCCCCCCCAACTCAGAGGTCGGAATGACCGCATGCGTGTTGCCAAAGTGTCCGGTAAAGGGGTACTTTTCGTGCGACAAAGTCCGGCCCGAGAATTGTAAAAAAAAGGGGTGTATTTGATTTTTCACCAGGAGATTTCTTTAAAAAGGTTTTTTTTTTTTTTCTTTCATCTCTCATAGGGGGTGCTTTCATAAAGAGGGAACAAGCATATGCGTACCCTAAATAACACTGAGTGGGGGGGGGGGGCGGGCCCCTAACTAACAACACGTAATGTAATTGGCATTCTGCCTATTCAAGTACAATTATAGCCGTAACAGGTGAATGAAATGATTTGTATCGAGGCCCCTTTACAAAGACAAATAATGCAAACATTTGATTACATTACGAAAATGGCTTTTTGCCATGCCTATCGGGCAGAGGGTTGAATGCTAAACGTGTTTCCCATTCTTATGGTTGAGCGGTCCTGAATACATTGCTAGGTTGGTTGGGTTATAAGCAAGTTAAGGCAAGGCTCCGCATAGACGAGGCGAAGCGATTTGGCTGCCATGTTGTTTGAGCACACCGCACTGCATGCTTGCTGGGGGCAGAGATGGTCCTTTTCTACAAAAGCCTGCCTCTCAAGTCGAAGTAGAATTTGCCCAGAGACAGTAAGTGATGTTTTGGTTCATATATCAAACTATTTCGTACAGGAAATTTGGCATCGTTTAATGAACATTGGTATCGGGCGATTTCGTGCGAAATCCCACGTGTCGACATTACGACTTCCGATTCCGATTTTCAGTCCTCTCCTCATTAGGTCATCGTTTTTGCCAAGAAATGAAAATGTTCAATCCTTTCCGTTTTCTCTTCATAAGAGTCCAAACATCCCCTTAGACGTGTTATGACTCCCGTTTACTCAAATCTTGGAGAATTTGAAACCGCCCCTTTTTCGTAAAAATGGCAAGGGGTAAGCTCATTGTTTTTGCCAAAAAAAATGAAAATTTTCAATCCTCTCCGTTTTCTCTTCGTAAGAGTCCAAACATCCCCTTAGACTTAAAAGGGAAGTAAAGCCAAATCTTGGAGAATTTGAAACCGCCCCTTTTTCGTAAAAATGGCAAGGGGTTAGCTCATTGTTTTTGCCAAAAAAAATGAAAATGTTCAATCCTTTCCGTTTTCCCTTCATAAGAGTCCAAACATCCCCTTAGACATGTTATGACTTCCGTTTACTCATTACAAGGGAAGTAAAAACAAATCTTGGAAATTCGAAAAACGCCCTTTTTTCGAAGAAATGGCAAGGGGTTAGCTCTTTTTTTTTTTTGTCAAAAAAATGAAAATTTTCAATCCTCTCCGTTTTCTCTTCATAAGAGTCCAACATACCCTTAGACTTGTTATGACTCCCGTTTGTTCACAAAAAGGGAAGCATAGGCGAATTTGAGATAATTCGAAAATCAAAATATTTTGAAAAAATGGCTAGGGGTCATCGTTTTTGCCAAAAAATGAAAATTTTCAATCCTCTCCGTTTTCTCTCCATGATAGTCCCAACATGCCCACAAACTTATTATGATTCCTGTTTGTTCATGAAAAAAAAAGAGTGTCAAATCTTGGAAATTTGAAAACCGCCCTTTTTTCGAAAAAATGGCAAGGGGTTAGCTCATCGTTTTTGCCAAAAAATGAAAATTTTCAGTCCTCTCCATTTTCTCTCCATGATAGTCCCAACATGCCCACAAACTTATTATGACTCCTGTTTGTTCATTACAAGGGAAGTAAAGCCAAATCTTGGAAAATTTGAAAACCGCCCCTTTTTCGTATAAATGGCAAGGGGTTAGCTCATCGTTTTTGCCAAAAAATGAACATTTTCA
Source organism: Strongylocentrotus droebachiensis (assembly GCA_035222895.1). Lineage (NCBI taxonomy): Eukaryota > Metazoa > Echinodermata > Echinoidea > Camarodonta > Strongylocentrotidae > Strongylocentrotus > Strongylocentrotus droebachiensis. Next base: position 46,520 of record JAVYIG010005533.1, read on the forward strand.
GTCCTCTCCATTTTCTCTTCATAAGAGTCCAAACATACCCTTAGACTTGTTATGACTCCCGTTTGTTCACAAAAAGGGAAGCATATAGGCAAATTCGGGATAATTCGAAAATCCAAATATTTTGAAAAAATGGCAAGGGGTTAGGTCATCGTTTTTGCCAAAAAATGAACATTTTCAGTCCTCTCCATTTTCTCTCCATGATAGTCCCAACATGCCCACAAACTTATTATGACTCCTGTTTGTTCATGGAAAAACTAAGGAATGTCAAATCTTGATAATTCGAAAACCGCCCTTTTTTCGAAAAAATGGCAAGGGGTTAGCTCTTTTTTTTTTTTGCCAAAAAAGGAAAATTTCCAATCCTCTCCGTTTTCTCTTCATAAGAGTCCAACATACCCTTAGACTTGTTATGACTCCCGTTTGCTCACAAAAAGGGAAGCATAGGCGAATTTGAGATAATTCGAAAATCAAAATATTTTGAAAAAATGGCTAGGGGTTAGGTCATCGTTTTTGCCAAAAAAAGAGTCCAAACATACCCTTAGACTTGTTATGACTCCCGTTTGTTCACAAAAAGGGAAGCATAGGCAAATTCGGGATAATTCGAAAATCCAAATATTTTGAAAAAATGGCAAGGGGTTAGGTCATCGTTTTTGCCAAAAAATGAACATTTTCAGTCCTCTCCATTTTCTCTCCATGATAGTCCCAACATGCCCACAAACTTATTATGACTCCTGTTTGTTCATGGAAAAACTAAGGAATGTCAAATCTTGATAATTCGAAAACCGCCCTTTTTTCGAAAAAATGGCAAGGGGTTAGCTCTTTTTTTTTTTTGCCAAAAAAGGAAAATTTCCAATCCTCTCCGTTTTCTCTTCATAAGAGTCCAACATACCCTTAGACTTGTTATGACTCCCGTTTGCTCACAAAAAGGGAAGCATAGGCGAATTTGAGATAATTCGAAAATCAAAATATTTTGAAAAAATGGCTAGGGGTTAGGTCATCGTTTTTGCCAAAAAAAGAGTCCAAACATACCCTTAGACTTGTTATGACTCCCGTTTGTTCACAAAAAGGGAAGCATAGGCAAATTCGGGATAATTCGAAAATCCAAATATTTTGAAAAAATGGCAAGGGGTTAGGTCATCGTTTTTGCCAAAAAATGAACATTTTCAGTCCTCTCCATTTTCTCTCCATGATAGTCCCAACATGCCCACAAACTTATTATGACTCCTGTTTGTTCATGGAAAAACTAAGGAATGTCAAATCTTGATAATTCGAAAACCGCCCTTTTTTCGAAAAAATGGCAAGGGGTTAGCTCTTTTTTTTTTTTGCCAAAAAAGGAAAATTTCCAATCCTCTCCGTTTTCTCTTCATAAGAGTCCAACATACCCTTAGACTTGTTATGACTCCCGTTTGCTCACAAAAAGGGAAGCATAGGCGAATTTGAGATAATTCGAAAATCAAAATATTTTGAAAAAATGGCTAGGGGTTAGGTCATCGTTTTTGCCAAAAAATGAAAATTTTCAATCCTCTCCGTTTTCTCTCCATGATAGTCCCAACATGCCCACAAACTTATTATGATTCCTGTTTGTTCATGAAAAAATAAGGAATGTCAAATCTTGGAAATTTGAAAACCGCCCTTTTTTCGAAAAAATGGCAAGGGGTTAGCTCATCGTTTTTGCCAAAAAATGAAAATTTTCAGTCCTCTCCATTTTCTCTCCATGATAGTCCCAACATGCCCACAAACTTATTATGATTCCTGTTTGTTCATTACAAGGGAAGTAAAGCCAAATCTTGGAAAATTTGAAAACCGCCCCTTTTTCGTATAAATGGCAAGGGGTTAGCTCATCGTTTTTGCCAAAAAATGAACATTTTCAGTCCTCTCCATTTTCTCTTCATAAGAGTCCAAACATCCCCTTAGACTTGTTATGACTCCCGTTTGTTCAGAAAAAGGGAAGCATAGGCAAATTCGGGATAATTCGAAAATCAAAATATTTTGAAAAAATGGCAAGGGGTTAGGTCATCGTTTTTGCCAAAAAATGAACATTTTCAGTCCTCTCCATTTTCTCTCCATGATAGTCCCAACATGCCCACAAACTTAGTATGACTCCTGTTTGTTCATGAAAAAAATAAGGAATGTCAAATCTTGGAAATTCGAAAACCGCCCTTTTTTCGAAAAAATGGCAAGGGGTTAGCTCTTTTTTTTTTTGCCAAAAAATGAAAATTTTCAATCCCCTCCGTTTTCTCTTCATAAGAGTCCAAACATCCCCTTAGACTTAAAAGGGAAGTAATGTCAAATCTTGGAAATTCGAAAAACGCCCCTTTTTCGTAAAAATGGCAAGGGGTTAGCTCATCGTTTTTGCCAAAAAATGAAAATTTTCAGTCCTCTCCATTTTCTCTCCATGATAGTCCCAACATGCCCACAAACTTATTATGACTCCTGTTTGTTCATTACAAGGGAAGTAAAGCCAAATCTTGGAAAATTTGGCAAGGGGTTAGCTCATTTTTTTGGCCAAAAAATGAAAATTTTCAATCCTCTCCGTTTTCTCTTCATAAGAGTCCAACATACCCTTAGACTTGTTATGACTCCCGTTTGCTCACAAAAAGGGAAGCATAGGCGAATTCGGGATAATTCGAAAATCAAAATATTTTGAAAAAATGGCAAGGGGTTATTAGGTCATCGTTTTTGCCAAAAAATGAAAATGTTCAATCCTTTCCGTTTTCTCTTCATAAGAGTCCAAACATCCCCTTAGACATGTTATGACTTCCGTTTATTCATTACAAGGGAAGTAAAGCCAAATCTTGGAAAATTTGAAAACCGCCCCTTTTTCGTATAAATGGCAAGGGGTTAGTTAGCTCATCGTTTTTGCCAAAAAATGAACATTTTCAGTCCTCTCCATTTTCTCTTCATAAGAGTCCAAACATCCCCTTAGACTTGTTATGACTCCCGTTTGTTCAGAAAAAGGGAAGCATAGGCAAATTCGGGATAATTCGAAAATCAAAATATTTTGAAAAAATGGCAAGGGGTTAGGTCATCGTTTTTGCCAAAAAATGAACATTTTCAGTCCTCTCCATTTTCTCTCCATGATAGTCCCAACATGCCCACAAACTTATTATGACTCCTGTTTGTTCATGAAAAAAATAAGGAATGTCAAATCTTGGAAATTCGAAAACCGCCCTTTTTTCGAAAAAATGGCAAGGGGTTAGCTCATCGTTTTTGCCAAAAAATGAAAATTTTCAGTCCTCTCCATTTTCTCTCCATGATAGTCCCAACATGCCCACAAACTTATTATGACTCCTGTTTGTTCATTACAAGGGAAGTAAAGCCAAATCTTGGAAAATTTGAAAACCGCCCCTTTTTCGTATAAATGGCAAGGGGTTAGCTCATCGTTTTTGCCAAAAAATGAACATTTTCAGTCCTCTCCATTTTCTCTTCATAAGAGTCCAAACATACCCTTAGACTTGTTATGACTCCCGTTTGTTCACAAAAATGGAAGCATAGGCAAATTCGGGATAATTCGAAAATCCAAATATTTTGAAAAAATGGCAAGGGGTTAGGTCATCGTTTTTGCCAAAAAATGAACATTTTCAGTCCTCTCCATTTTCTCTCCATGATAGTCCCAACATGCCCACAAACTTATTATGACTCCTGTTTGTTCATGGAAAAACTAAGGAATGTCAAATCTTGATAATTCGAAAACCGCCCTTTTTTCGAAAAAATGGCAAGGGGTTAGCTCTTTTTTTTTTTTGCCAAAAAAGGAAAATTTCCAATTCTCTCCGTTTTCTCTTCATAAGAGTCCAACATACCCTTAGACTTGTTATGACTCCCGTTTGCTCACAAAAAGGGAAGCATAGGCGAATTTGAGATAATTCGAAAATCAAAATATTTTGAAAAAATGGCTAGGGGTTAGGTCATCGTTTTTGCCAAAAAATGAAAATTTTCAATCCTCTCCGTTTTCTCTCCATGATAGTCCCAACATGCCCACAAACTTATTATGATTCCTGTTTGTTCATGAAAAAATAAGGAATGTCAAATCTTGGAAATTTGAAAACCGCCCTTTTTTCGAAAAAATGGCAAGGGGTTAGCTCATCGTTTTTGCCAAAAAATGAAAATTTTCAGTCCTCTCCATTTTCTCTCCATGATAGTCCCAACATGCCCACAAACTTATTATGACTCCTGTTTGTTCATTACAAGGGAAGTAAAGCCAAATCTTGGAAAATTTGAAAACCGCCCCTTTTTCGTATAAATGGCAAGGGGTTAGCTCATCGTTTTTGCCAAAAAATGAACATTTTCAGTCCTCTCCATTTTCTCTTCATAAGAGTCCAAACATCCCCTTAGACTTGTTATGACTCCCGTTTGTTCAGAAAAAGGGAAGCATAGGCAAATTCGGGATAATTCGAAAATCAAAATATTTTGAAAAAATGGCAAGGGGTTAGGTCATCGTTTTTGCCAAAAAATGAACATTTTCAGTCCTCTCCATTTTCTCTCCATGATAGTCCCAACATGCCCACAAACTTAGTATGACTCCTGTTTGTTCATGAAAAAAATAAGGAATGTCAAATCTTGGAAATTCGAAAACCGCCCTTTTTTCGAAAAAATGGCAAGGGGTTAGCTCTTTTTTTTTTTGCCAAAAAATGAAAATTTTCAATCCCCTCCGTTTTCTCTTCATAAGAGTCCAAACATCCCCTTAGACTTAAAAGGGAAGTAATGTCAAATCTTGGAAATTCGAAAAACGCCCCTTTTTCGTAAAAATGGCAAGGGGTTAGCTCATCGTTTTTGCCAAAAAATGAAAATTTTCAGTCCTCTCCATTTTCTCTCCATGATAGTCCCAACATGCCCACAAACTTATTATGACTCCTGTTTGTTCATTACAAGGGAAGTAAAGCCAAATCTTGGAAAATTTGGCAAGGGGTTAGCTCATTTTTTTGGCCAAAAAATGAAAATTTTCAATCCTCTCCGTTTTCTCTTCATAAGAGTCCAACATACCCTTAGACTTGTTATGACTCCCGTTTGCTCACAAAAAGGGAAGCATAGGCGAATTCGGGATAATTCGAAAATCAAAATATTTTGAAAAAATGGCAAGGGGTTATTAGGTCATCGTTTTTGCCAAAAAATGAAAATGTTCAATCCTTTCCGTTTTCTCTTCATAAGAGTCCAAACATCCCCTTAGACATGTTATGACTTCCGTTTATTCATTACAAGGGAAGTAAAGCCAAATCTTGGAAAATTTGAAAACCGCCCCTTTTTCGTATAAATGGCAAGGGGTTAGTTAGCTCATCGTTTTTGCCAAAAAATGAACATTTTCAGTCCTCTCCATTTTCTCTTCATAAGAGTCCAAACATCCCCTTAGACTTGTTATGACTCCCGTTTGTTCAGAAAAAGGGAAGCATAGGCAAATTCGGGATAATTCGAAAATCAAAATATTTTGAAAAAATGGCAAGGGGTTAGGTCATCGTTTTTGCCAAAAAATGAACATTTTCAGTCCTCTCCATTTTCTCTCCATGATAGTCCCAACATGCCCACAAACTTATTATGACTCCTGTTTGTTCATGAAAAAAATAAGGAATGTCAAATCTTGGAAATTCGAAAACCGCCCTTTTTTCGAAAAAATGGCAAGGGGTTAGCTCATCGTTTTTGCCAAAAAATGAAAATTTTCAGTCCTCTCCATTTTCTCTCCATGATAGTCCCAACATGCCCACAAACTTATTATGACTCCTGTTTGTTCATTACAAGGGAAGTAAAGCCAAATCTTGGAAAATTTGAAAACCGCCCCTTTTTCGTATAAATGGCAAGGGGTTAGCTCATCGTTTTTGCCAAAAAATGAACATTTTCAGTCCTCTCCATTTTCTCTTCATAAGAGTCCAAACATACCCTTAGACTTGTTATGACTCCCGTTTGTTCACAAAAATGGAAGCATAGGCAAATTCGGGATAATTCGAAAATCCAAATATTTTGAAAAAATGGCAAGGGGTTAGGTCATCGTTTTTGCCAAAAAATGAACATTTTCAGTCCTCTCCATTTTCTCTCCATGATAGTCCCAACATGCCCACAAACTTATTATGACTCCTGTTTGTTCATGGAAAAACTAAGGAATGTCAAATCTTGATAATTCGAAAACCGCCCTTTTTTCGAAAAAATGGCAAGGGGTTAGCTCTTTTTTTTTTTTGCCAAAAAAGGAAAATTTCCAATTCTCTCCGTTTTCTCTTCATAAGAGTCCAACATACCCTTAGACTTGTTATGACTCCCGTTTGCTCACAAAAAGGGAAGCATAGGCGAATTTGAGATAATTCGAAAATCAAAATATTTTGAAAAAATGGCTAGGGGTTAGGTCATCGTTTTTGCCAAAAAATGAAAATTTTCAATCCTCTCCGTTTTCTCTCCATGATAGTCCCAACATGCCCACAAACTTATTATGATTCCTGTTTGTTCATGAAAAAATAAGGAATGTCAAATCTTGGAAATTTGAAAACCGCCCTTTTTTCGAAAAAATGGCAAGGGGTTAGCTCTTTTTTTTTTTTGCCAAAAAAGGAAAATTTCCAATTCTCTCCGTTTTCTCTTCATAAGAGTCCAACATACCCTTAGACTTGTTATGACTCCCGTTTGCTCACAAAAAGGGAAGCATAGGCGAATTTGAGATAATTCGAAAATCAAAATATTTTGAAAAAATGGCTAGGGGTTAGGTCATCGTTTTTGCCAAAAAATGAAAATTTTCAATCCTCTCCGTTTTCTCTCCATGATAGTCCCAACATGCCCACAAACTTATTATGATTCCTGTTTGTTCATGAAAAAATAAGGAATGTCAAATCTTGGAAATTTGAAAACCGCCCTTTTTTCGAAAAAATGGCAAGGGGTTAGCTCATCGTTTTTGCCAAAAAATGAAAATTTTCAGTCCTCTCCATTTTCTCTCCATGATAGTCCCAACATGCCCACAAACTTATTATGACTCCTGTTTGTTCATTACAAGGGAAGTAAAGCCAAATCTTGGAAAATTTGAAAACCGCCCCTTTTTCGTATAAATGGCAAGGGGTTAGCTCATCGTTTTTGCCAAAAAATGAACATTTTCAGTCCTCTCCATTTTCTCTTCATAAGAGTCCAAACATCCCCTTAGACTTGTTATGACTCCCGTTTGTTCAGAAAAAGGGAAGCATAGGCAAATTCGGGATAATTCGAAAATCAAAATATTTTGAAAAAATGGCAAGGGGTTAGGTCATCGTTTTTGCCAAAAAATGAACATTTTCAGTCCTCTCCATTTTCTCTCCATGATAGTCCCAACATGCCCACAAACTTAGTATGACTCCTGTTTGTTCATGAAAAAAATAAGGAATGTCAAATCTTGGAAATTCGAAAACCGCCCTTTTTTCGAAAAAATGGCAAGGGGTTAGCTCTTTTTTTTTTTGCCAAAAAATGAAAATTTTCAATCCCCTCCGTTTTCTCTTCATAAGAGTCCAAACATCCCCTTAGACTTAAAAGGGAAGTAATGTCAAATCTTGGAAATTCGAAAAACGCCCCTTTTTCGTAAAAATGGCAAGGGGTTAGCTCATCGTTTTTGCCAAAAAATGAAAATTTTCAGTCCTCTCCATTTTCTCTCCATGATAGTCCCAACATGCCCACAAACTTATTATGACTCCTGTTTGTTCATTACAAGGGAAGTAAAGCCAAATCTTGGAAAATTTGGCAAGGGGTTAGCTCATTTTTTTGGCCAAAAAATGAAAATTTTCAATCCTCTCCGTTTTCTCTTCATAAGAGTCCAACATACCCTTAGACTTGTTATGACTCCCGTTTGCTCACAAAAAGGGAAGCATAGGCGAATTCGGGATAATTCGAAAATCAAAATATTTTGAAAAAATGGCAAGGGGTTATTAGGTCATCGTTTTTGCCAAAAAATGAAAATGTTCAATCCTTTCCGTTTTCTCTTCATAAGAGTCCAAACATCCCCTTAGACATGTTATGACTTCCGTTTATTCATTACAAGGGAAGTAAAGCCAAATCTTGGAAAATTTGAAAACCGCCCCTTTTTCGTATAAATGGCAAGGGGTTAGTTAGCTCATCGTTTTTGCCAAAAAATGAACATTTTCAGTCCTCTTCATTTTCTCTTCATAAGAGTCCAAACATACCCTTAGACTTGTTATGACTCCCGTTTGTTCACAAAAAGGGAAGCATAGGCAAATTCGGGATAATTCGAAAATCAAAATATTTTGAAAAAATGGCAAGGGGTTAGGTCATCGTTTTTGCCAAAAAATGAACATTTTCAGTCCTCTCCATTTTCTCTCCATGATAGTCCCAACATGCCCACAAACTTATTATGACTCCTGTTTGTTCATGAAAAAAATAAGGAATGTCAAATCTTGGAAATTCGAAAACCGCCCTTTTTTCGAAAAAATGGCAAGGGGTTAGCTCATCGTTTTTGCCAAAAAATGAAAATTTTCAGTCCTCTCCATTTTCTCTCCATGATAGTCCCAACATGCCCACAAACTTATTATGACTCCTGTTTGTTCATTACAAGGGAAGTAAAGCCAAATCTTGGAAAATTTGAAAACCGCCCCTTTTTCGTATAAATGGCAAGGGGTTAGCTCATCGTTTTTGCCAAAAAATGAACATTTTCAGTCCTCTCCATTTTCTCTTCATAAGAGTCCAAACATACCCTTAGACTTGTTATGACTCCCGTTTGTTCACAAAAAGGGAAGCATAGGCAAATTCGGGATAATTCGAAAATCCAAATATTTTGAAAAAATGGCAAGGGGTTAGGTCATCGTTTTTGCCAAAAAATGAACATTTTCAGTCCTCTCCATTTTCTCTCCATGATAGTCCCAACATGCCCACAAACTTATTATGACTCCTGTTTGTTCATGGAAAAACTAAGGAATGTCAAATCTTGATAATTCGAAAACCGCCCTTTTTTCGAAAAAATGGCAAGGGGTTAGCTCTTTTTTTTTTTGCCAAAAAAGGAAAATTTCCAATCCTCTCCGTTTTCTCTTCATAAGAGTCCAACATACCCTTAGACTTGTTATGACTCCCGTTTGCTCACAAAAAGGGAAGCATAGGCGAATTTGAGATAATTCGAAAATCAAAATATTTTGAAAAAATGGCTAGGGGTTAGGTCATCGTTTTTGCCAAAAAATGAAAATTTTCAATCCTCTCCGTTTTCTCTCCATGATAGTCCCAACATGCCCACAAACTTATTATGATTCCTGTTTGTTCATGAAAAAATAAGGAATGTCAAATCTTGGAAATTTGAAAACCGCCCTTTTTTCGAAAAAATGGCAAGGGGTTAGCTCATCGTTTTTGCCAAAAAATGAAAATTTTCAGTCCTCTCCATTTTCTCTCCATGATAGTCCCAACATGCCCACAAACTTATTATGACTCCTGTTTGTTCATTACAAGGGAAGTAAAGCCAAATCTTGGAAAATTTGAAAACCGCCCCTTTTTCGTATAAATGGCAAGGGGTTAGCTCATCGTTTTTGCCAAAAAATGAACATTTTCAGTCCTCTCCATTTTCTCTTCATAAGAGTCCAAACATCCCCTTAGACTTGTTATGACTCCCGTTTGTTCAGAAAAAGGGAAGCATAGGCAAATTCGGGATAATTCGAAAATCAAAATATTTTGAAAAAATGGCAAGGGGTTAGGTCATCGTTTTTGCCAAAAAATGAACATTTTCAGTCCTCTCCATTTTCTCTCCATGATAGTCCCAACATGCCCACAAACTTAGTATGACTCCTGTTTGTTCATGAAAAAAAATAAGTAATGTCAAATCTTGGAAATTCGAAAACCGCCCTTTTTTCGAAAAAATGGCAAGGGGTTAGCTCTTTTTTTTTTTGCCAAAAAATGAAAATTTTCAATCCCCTCCGTTTTCTCTTCATAAGAGTCCAAACATCCCCTTAGACTTAAAAGGGAAGTAATGTCAAATCTTGGAAATTCGAAAAACGCCCCTTTTTCGTAAAAATGGCAAGGGGTTAGCTCATCGTTTTTGCCAAAAAATGAAAATTTTCAGTCCTCTCCATTTTCTCTCCATGATAGTCCCAACATGCCCACAAACTTATTATGACTCCTGTTTGTTCATTACAAGGGAAGTAAAGCCAAATCTTGGAAAATTTGGCAAGGGGTTAGCTCATTTTTTTGGCCAAAAAATGAAAATTTTCAATCCTCTCCGTTTTCTCTTCATAAGAGTCCAACATACCCTTAGACTTGTTATGACTCCCGTTTGCTCACAAAAAGGGAAGCATAGGCGAATTCGGGATAATTCGAAAATCAAAATATTTTGAAAAAATGGCAAGGGGTTATTAGGTCATCGTTTTTGCCAAAAAATGAAAATGTTCAATCCTTTCCGTTTTCTCTTCATAAGAGTCCAAACATCCCCTTAGACATGTTATGACTTCCGTTTATTCATTACAAGGGAAGTAAAGCCAAATCTTGGAAAATTTGAAAACCGCCCCTTTTTCGTATAAATGGCAAGGGGTTAGTTAGCTCATCGTTTTTGCCAAAAAATGAACATTTTCAGTCCTCTTCATTTTCTCTTCATAAGAGTCCAAACATACCCTTAGACTTGTTATGACTCCCGTTTGTTCACAAAAAGGGAAGCATAGGCAAATTCGGGATAATTCGAAAATCAAAATATTTTGAAAAAATGGCAAGGGGTTAGGTCATCGTTTTTGCCAAAAAATGAACATTTTCAGTCCTCTCCATTTTCTCTCCATGATAGTCCCAACATGCCCACAAACTTATTATGACTCCTGTTTGTTCATGAAAAAAATAAGGAATGTCAAATCTTGGAAATTCGAAAACCGCCCTTTTTTCGAAAAAATGGCAAGGGGTTAGCTCATCGTTTTTGCCAAAAAATGAAAATTTTCAGTCCTCTCCATTTTCTCTCCATGATAGTCCCAACATGCCCACAAACTTATTATGACTCCTGTTTGTTCATTACAAGGGAAGTAAAGCCAAATCTTGGAAAATTTGAAAACCGCCCCTTTTTCGTATAAATGGCAAGGGGTTAGCTCATCGTTTTTGCCAAAAAATGAACATTTTCAGTCCTCTCCATTTTCTCTTCATAAGAGTCCAAACATACCCTTAGACTTGTTATGACTCCCGTTTGTTCACAAAAAGGGAAGCATAGGCAAATTCGGGATAATTCGAAAATCCAAATATTTTGAAAAAATGGCAAGGGGTTAGGTCATCGTTTTTGCCAAAAAATGAACATTTTCAGTCCTCTCCATTTTCTCTCCATGATAGTCCCAACATGCCCACAAACTTATTATGACTCCTGTTTGTTCATGGAAAAACTAAGGAATGTCAAATCTTGATAATTCGAAAACCGCCCTTTTTTCGAAAAAATGGCAAGGGGTTAGCTCTTTTTTTTTTTGCCAAAAAAGGAAAATTTCCAATCCTCTCCGTTTTCTCTTCATAAGAGTCCAACATACCCTTAGACTTGTTATGACTCCCGTTTGCTCACAAAAAGGGAAGCATAGGCGAATTTGAGATAATTCGAAAATCAAAATATTTTGAAAAAATGGCTAGGGGTTAGGTCATCGTTTTTGCCAAAAAATGAAAATTTTCAATCCTCTCCGTTTTCTCTCCATGATAGTCCCAACATGCCCACAAACTTATTATGATTCCTGTTTGTTCATGAAAAAATAAGGAATGTCAAATCTTGGAAATTTGAAAACCGCCCTTTTTTCGAAAAAATGGCAAGGGGTTAGCTCATCGTTTTTGCCAAAAAATGAAAATTTTCAGTCCTCTCCATTTTCTCTCCATGATAGTCCCAACATGCCCACAAACTTATTATGACTCCTGTTTGTTCATTACAAGGGAAGTAAAGCCAAATCTTGGAAAATTTGAAAACCGCCCCTTTTTCGTATAAATGGCAAGGGGTTAGCTCATCGTTTTTGCCAAAAAATGAACATTTTCAGTCCTCTCCATTTTCTCTTCATAAGAGTCCAAACATCCCCTTAGACTTGTTATGACTCCCGTTTGTTCAGAAAAAGGGAAGCATAGGCAAATTCGGGATAATTCGAAAATCAAAATATTTTGAAAAAATGGCAAGGGGTTAGGTCATCGTTTTTGCCAAAAAATGAACATTTTCAGTCCTCTCCATTTTCTCTCCATGATAGTCCCAACATGCCCACAAACTTAGTATGACTCCTGTTTGTTCATGAAAAAAATAAGGAATGTCAAATCTTGGAAATTCGAAAACCGCCCTTTTTTCGAAAAAATGGCAAGGGGTTAGCTCTTTTTTTTTTTGCCAAAAAATGAAAATTTTCAATCCCCTCCGTTTTCTCTTCATAAGAGTCCAAACATCCCCTTAGACTTAAAAGGGAAGTAATGTCAAATCTTGGAAATTCGAAAAACGCCCCTTTTTCGTAAAAATGGCAAGGGGTTAGCTCATCGTTTTTGCCAAAAAATGAAAATTTTCAGTCCTCTCCATTTTCTCTCCATGATAGTCCCAACATGCCCACAAACTTATTATGACTCCTGTTTGTTCATTACAAGGGAAGTAAAGCCAAATCTTGGAAAATTTGGCAAGGGGTTAGCTCATTTTTTTGGCCAAAAAATGAAAATTTTCAATCCTCTCCGTTTTCTCTTCATAAGAGTCCAACATACCCTTAGACTTGTTATGACTCCCGTTTGCTCACAAAAAGGGAAGCATAGGCGAATTCGGGATAATTCGAAAATCAAAATATTTTGAAAAAATGGCAAGGGGTTATTAGGTCATCGTTTTTGCCAAAAAATGAAAATGTTCAATCCTTTCCGTTTTCTCTTCATAAGAGTCCAAACATCCCCTTAGACATGTTATGACTTCCGTTTATTCATTACAAGGGAAGTAAAGCCAAATCTTGGAAAATTTGAAAACCGCCCCTTTTTCGTATAAATGGCAAGGGGTTAGTTAGCTCATCGTTTTTGCCAAAAAATGAACATTTTCAGTCCTCTCCATTTTCTCTTCATAAGAGTCCAAACATCCCCTTAGACTTGTTATGACTCCCGTTTGTTCAGAAAAAGGGAAGCATAGGCAAATTCGGGATAATTCGAAAATCAAAATATTTTGAAAAAATGGCAAGGGGTTAGGTCATCGTTTTTGCCAAAAAATGAACATTTTCAGTCCTCTCCATTTTCTCTCCATGATAGTCCCAACATGCCCACAAACTTATTATGACTCCTGTTTGTTCATGAAAAAAATAAGGAATGTCAAATCTTGGAAATTCGAAAACCGCCCTTTTTTCGAAAAAATGGCAAGGGGTTAGCTCATCGTTTTTGCCAAAAAATGAAAATTTTCAGTCCTCTCCATTTTCTCTCCATGATAGTCCCAACATGCCCACAAACTTATTATGACTCCTGTTTGTTCATTACAAGAGAAGTAAAGCCAAATCTTGGAAAATTTGAAAACCGCCCCTTTTTCGTATAAATGGCAAGGGGTTAGCTCATCGTTTTTGCCAAAAAATGAACATTTTCAGTCCTCTCCATTTTCTCTTCATAAGAGTCCAAACATACCCTTAGACTTGTTATGACTCCCGTTTGTTCACAAAAATGGAAGCATAGGCAAATTCGGGATAATTCGAAAATCAAAATATTTTGAAAAAATGGCAAGGGGTTAGGTCATCGTTTTTGCCAAAAAATGAACATTTTCAGTCCTCTCCATTTTCTCTCCATGATAGTCCCAACATGCCCACAAACTTATTATGACTCCTGTTTGTTCATGGAAAAACTAAGGAATGTCAAATCTTGATAATTCGAAAACCGCCCTTTTTTCGAAAAAATGGCAAGGGGTTAGCTCTTTTTTTTTTTTGCCAAAAAAGGAAAATTTCCAATCCTCTCCGTTTTCTCTTCATAAGAGTCCAACATACCCTTAGACTTGTTATGACTCCCGTTTGCTCACAAAAAGGGAAGCATAGGCGAATTTGAGATAATTCGAAAATCAAAATATTTTGAAAAAATGGCTAGGGGTTAGGTCATCGTTTTTGCCAAAAAATGAAAATTTTCAATCCTCTCCGTTTTCTCTCCATGATAGTCCCAACATGCCCACAAACTTATTATGATTCCTGTTTGTTCATGAAAAAATAAGGAATGTCAAATCTTGGAAATTTGAAAACCGCCCTTTTTTCGAAAAAATGGCAAGGGGTTAGCTCATCGTTTTTGCCAAAAAATGAAAATTTTCAGTCCTCTCCATTTTCTCTCCATGATAGTCCCAACATGCCCACAAACTTATTATGACTCCTGTTTGTTCATTACAAGGGAAGTAAAGCCAAATCTTGGAAAATTTGAAAACCGCCCCTTTTTCGTATAAATGGCAAGGGGTTAGCTCATCGTTTTTGCCAAAAAATGAACATTTTCAGTCCTCTCCATTTTCTCTTCATAAGAGTCCAAACATCCCCTTAGACTTGTTATGACTCCCGTTTGTTCAGAAAAAGGGAAGCATAGGCAAATTCGGGATAATTCGAAAATCAAAATATTTTGAAAAAATGGCAAGGGGTTAGGTCATCGTTTTTGCCAAAAAATGAACATTTTCAGTCCTCTCCATTTTCTCTCCATGATAGTCCCAACATGCCCACAAACTTATTATGACTCCTGTTTGTTCATGAAAAAAATAAGGAATGTCAAATCTTGGAAATTCGAAAACCGCCCTTTTTTCGAAAAAATGGCAAGGGGTTAGCTCTTTTTTTTTTTGCCAAAAAATGAAAATTTTCAATCCCCTCCGTTTTCTCTTCATAAGAGTCCAAACATCCCCTTAGACTTAAAAGGGAAGTAATGTCAAATCTTGGAAATTCGAAAAACGCCCCTTTTTCGTAAAAATGGCAAGGGGTTAGCTCATCGTTTTTGCCAAAAAATGAAAATTTTCAGTCCTCTCCATTTTCTCTCCATGATAGTCCCAACATGCCCACAAACTTATTATGACTCCTGTTTGTTCATTACAAGGGAAGTAAAGCCAAATCTTGGAAAATTTGGCAAGGGGTTAGCTCATTTTTTTGGCCAAAAAATGAAAATTTTCAATCCTCTCCGTTTTCTCTTCATAAGAGTCCAACATACCCTTAGACTTGTTATGACTCCCGTTTGCTCACAAAAAGGGAAGCATAGGCGAATTCGGGATAATTCGAAAATCAAAATATTTTGAAAAAATGGCAAGGGGTTATTAGGTCATCGTTTTTGCCAAAAAATGAAAATGTTCAATCCTTTCCGTTTTCTCTTCATAAGAGTCCAAACATCCCCTTAGACATGTTATGACTTCCGTTTATTCATTACAAGGGAAGTAAAGCCAAATCTTGGAAAATTTGAAAACCGCCCCTTTTTCGTATAAATGGCAAGGGGTTAGTTAGCTCATCGTTTTTGCCAAAAAATGAACATTTTCAGTCCTCTCCATTTTCTCTTCATAAGAGTCCAAACAT
Source organism: Strongylocentrotus droebachiensis (assembly GCA_035222895.1). Lineage (NCBI taxonomy): Eukaryota > Metazoa > Echinodermata > Echinoidea > Camarodonta > Strongylocentrotidae > Strongylocentrotus > Strongylocentrotus droebachiensis. Next base: position 61,876 of record JAVYIG010005533.1, read on the forward strand.
CCCCTTAGACTTGTTATGACTCCCGTTTGTTCAGAAAAAGGGAAGCATAGGCAAATTCGGGATAATTCGAAAATCAAAATATTTTGAAAAAATGGCAAGGGGTTAGGTCATCGTTTTTGCCAAAAAATGAACATTTTCAGTCCTCTCCATTTTCTCTCCATGATAGTCCCAACATGCCCACAAACTTATTATGACTCCTGTTTGTTCATGAAAAAAATAAGGAATGTCAAATCTTGGAAATTCGAAAACCGCCCTTTTTTCGAAAAAATGGCAAGGGGTTAGCTCATCGTTTTTGCCAAAAAATGAAAATTTTCAGTCCTCTCCATTTTCTCTCCATGATAGTCCCAACATGCCCACAAACTTATTATGACTCCTGTTTGTTCATTACAAGGGAAGTAAAGCCAAATCTTGGAAAATTTGAAAACCGCCCCTTTTTCGTATAAATGGCAAGGGGTTAGCTCATCGTTTTTGCCAAAAAATGAACATTTTCAGTCCTCTCCATTTTCTCTTCATAAGAGTCCAAACATACCCTTAGACTTGTTATGACTCCCGTTTGTTCACAAAAAGGGAAGCATAGGCAAATTCGGGATAATTCGAAAATCCAAATATTTTGAAAAAATGGCAAGGGGTTAGGTCATCGTTTTTGCCAAAAAATGAACATTTTCAGTCCTCTCCGTTTTCTCTTCATAAGAGTCCAACATACCCTTAGACTTGTTATGACTCCCGTTTGCTCACAAAAAGGGAAGCATAGGCGAATTCGGGATAATTCGAAAATCAAAATATTTTGAAAAAATGGCAAGGGGTTATTAGGTCATCGTTTTTGCCAAAAAATGAAAATGTTCAATCCTTTCCGTTTTCTCTTCATAAGAGTCCAAACATCCCCTTAGACATGTTATGACTTCCGTTTATTCATTACAAGGGAAGTAAAGCCAAATCTTGGAAAATTTGAAAACCGCCCCTTTTTCGTATAAATGGCAAGGGGTTAGCTCATCGTTTTTGCCAAAAAATGAACATTTTCAGTCCTCTCCATTTTCTCTTCATAAGAGTCCAAACATACCCTTAGACTTGTTATGACTCCCGTTTGTTCACAAAAAGGGAAGCATAGGCAAATTCGGGATAATTCGAAAATCCAAATATTTTGAAAAAATGGCAAGGGGTTAGGTCATCGTTTTTGCCAAAAAATGAACATTTTCAGTCCTCTCCATTTTCTCTCCATGATAGTCCCAACATGCCCACAAACTTATTATGACTCCTGTTTGTTCATGGAAAAACTAAGGAATGTCAAATCTTGATAATTCGAAAACCGCCCTTTTTTCGAAAAAATGGCAAGGGGTTAGCTCTTTTTTTTTTTTGCCAAAAAAGGAAAATTTCCAATCCTCTCCGTTTTCTCTTCATAAGAGTCCAACATACCCTTAGACTTGTTATGACTCCCGTTTGCTCACAAAAAGGGAAGCATAGGCGAATTTGAGATAATTCGAAAATCAAAATATTTTGAAAAAATGGCTAGGGGTTAGGTCATCGTTTTTGCCAAAAAAAGAGTCCAAACATACCCTTAGACTTGTTATGACTCCCGTTTGTTCACAAAAAGGGAAGCATAGGCAAATTCGGGATAATTCGAAAATCCAAATATTTTGAAAAAATGGCAAGGGGTTAGGTCATCGTTTTTGCCAAAAAATGAACATTTTCAGTCCTCTCCATTTTCTCTCCATGATAGTCCCAACATGCCCACAAACTTATTATGACTCCTGTTTGTTCATGGAAAAACTAAGGAATGTCAAATCTTGATAATTCGAAAACCGCCCTTTTTTCGAAAAAATGGCAAGGGGTTAGCTCTTTTTTTTTTTTGCCAAAAAAGGAAAATTTCCAATCCTCTCCGTTTTCTCTTCATAAGAGTCCAACATACCCTTAGACTTGTTATGACTCCCGTTTGCTCACAAAAAGGGAAGCATAGGCGAATTTGAGATAATTCGAAAATCAAAATATTTTGAAAAAATGGCTAGGGGTTAGGTCATCGTTTTTGCCAAAAAATGAAAATTTTCAATCCTCTCCGTTTTCTCTCCATGATAGTCCCAACATGCCCACAAACTTATTATGATTCCTGTTTGTTCATGAAAAAATAAGGAATGTCAAATCTTGGAAATTTGAAAACCGCCCTTTTTTCGAAAAAATGGCAAGGGGTTAGCTCATCGTTTTTGCCAAAAAATGAAAATTTTCAGTCCTCTCCATTTTCTCTCCATGATAGTCCCAACATGCCCACAAACTTATTATGATTCCTGTTTGTTCATTACAAGGGAAGTAAAGCCAAATCTTGGAAAATTTGAAAACCGCCCCTTTTTCGTATAAATGGCAAGGGGTTAGCTCATCGTTTTTGCCAAAAAATGAACATTTTCAGTCCTCTCCATTTTCTCTTCATAAGAGTCCAAACATCCCCTTAGACTTGTTATGACTCCCGTTTGTTCAGAAAAAGGGAAGCATAGGCAAATTCGGGATAATTCGAAAATCAAAATATTTTGAAAAAATGGCAAGGGGTTAGGTCATCGTTTTTGCCAAAAAATGAACATTTTCAGTCCTCTCCATTTTCTCTCCATGATAGTCCCAACATGCCCACAAACTTAGTATGACTCCTGTTTGTTCATGAAAAAAATAAGGAATGTCAAATCTTGGAAATTCGAAAACCGCCCTTTTTTCGAAAAAATGGCAAGGGGTTAGCTCTTTTTTTTTTTGCCAAAAAATGAAAATTTTCAATCCCCTCCGTTTTCTCTTCATAAGAGTCCAAACATCCCCTTAGACTTAAAAGGGAAGTAATGTCAAATCTTGGAAATTCGAAAAACGCCCCTTTTTCGTAAAAATGGCAAGGGGTTAGCTCATCGTTTTTGCCAAAAAATGAAAATTTTCAGTCCTCTCCATTTTCTCTCCATGATAGTCCCAACATGCCCACAAACTTATTATGACTCCTGTTTGTTCATTACAAGGGAAGTAAAGCCAAATCTTGGAAAATTTGGCAAGGGGTTAGCTCATTTTTTTGGCCAAAAAATGAAAATTTTCAATCCTCTCCGTTTTCTCTTCATAAGAGTCCAACATACCCTTAGACTTGTTATGACTCCCGTTTGCTCACAAAAAGGGAAGCATAGGCGAATTCGGGATAATTCGAAAATCAAAATATTTTGAAAAAATGGCAAGGGGTTATTAGGTCATCGTTTTTGCCAAAAAATGAAAATGTTCAATCCTTTCCGTTTTCTCTTCATAAGAGTCCAAACATCCCCTTAGACATGTTATGACTTCCGTTTATTCATTACAAGGGAAGTAAAGCCAAATCTTGGAAAATTTGAAAACCGCCCCTTTTTCGTATAAATGGCAAGGGGTTAGCTCATCGTTTTTGCCAAAAAATGAACATTTTCAGTCCTCTCCATTTTCTCTTCATAAGAGTCCAAACATACCCTTAGACTTGTTATGACTCCCGTTTGTTCACAAAAAGGGAAGCATAGGCAAATTCGGGATAATTCGAAAATCAAAATATTTTGAAAAAATGGCAAGGGGTTAGGTCATCGTTTTTGCCAAAAAATGAACATTTTCAGTCCTCTCCATTTTCTCTCCATGATAGTCCCAACATGCCCACAAACTTATTATGACTCCTGTTTGTTCATGAAAAAAATAAGGAATGTCAAATCTTGGAAATTCGAAAACCGCCCTTTTTTCGAAAAAATGGCAAGGGGTTAGCTCATCGTTTTTGCCAAAAAATGAAAATTTTCAGTCCTCTCCATTTTCTCTCCATGATAGTCCCAACATGCCCACAAACTTATTATGACTCCTGTTTGTTCATTACAAGGGAAGTAAAGCCAAATCTTGGAAAATTTGAAAACCGCCCCTTTTTCGTATAAATGGCAAGGGGTTAGCTCATCGTTTTTGCCAAAAAATGAACATTTTCAGTCCTCTCCATTTTCTCTTCATAAGAGTCCAAACATACCCTTAGACTTGTTATGACTCCCGTTTGTTCACAAAAAGGGAAGCATAGGCAAATTCGGGATAATTCGAAAATCCAAATATTTTGAAAAAATGGCAAGGGGTTAGGTCATCGTTTTTGCCAAAAAATGAACATTTTCAGTCCTCTCCATTTTCTCTCCATGATAGTCCCAACATGCCCACAAACTTATTATGACTCCTGTTTGTTCATGGAAAAACTAAGGAATGTCAAATCTTGATAATTCGAAAACCGCCCTTTTTTCGAAAAAATGGCAAGGGGTTAGCTCTTTTTTTTTTTGCCAAAAAAGGAAAATTTCCAATCCTCTCCGTTTTCTCTTCATAAGAGTCCAACATACCCTTAGACTTGTTATGACTCCCGTTTGCTCACAAAAAGGGAAGCATAGGCGAATTTGAGATAATTCGAAAATCAAAATATTTTGAAAAAATGGCTAGGGGTTAGGTCATCGTTTTTGCCAAAAAATGAAAATTTTCAATCCTCTCCGTTTTCTCTCCATGATAGTCCCAACATGCCCACAAACTTATTATGATTCCTGTTTGTTCATGAAAAAATAAGGAATGTCAAATCTTGGAAATTTGAAAACCGCCCTTTTTTCGAAAAAATGGCAAGGGGTTAGCTCATCGTTTTTGCCAAAAAATGAAAATTTTCAGTCCTCTCCATTTTCTCTCCATGATAGTCCCAACATGCCCACAAACTTATTATGACTCCTGTTTGTTCATTACAAGGGAAGTAAAGCCAAATCTTGGAAAATTTGAAAACCGCCCCTTTTTCGTATAAATGGCAAGGGGTTAGCTCATCGTTTTTGCCAAAAAATGAACATTTTCAGTCCTCTCCATTTTCTCTTCATAAGAGTCCAAACATCCCCTTAGACTTGTTATGACTCCCGTTTGTTCAGAAAAAGGGAAGCATAGGCAAATTCGGGATAATTCGAAAATCAAAATATTTTGAAAAAATGGCAAGGGGTTAGGTCATCGTTTTTGCCAAAAAATGAACATTTTCAGTCCTCTCCATTTTCTCTCCATGATAGTCCCAACATGCCCACAAACTTAGTATGACTCCTGTTTGTTCATGAAAAAAATAAGGAATGTCAAATCTTGGAAATTCGAAAACCGCCCTTTTTTTGAAAAAATGGCAAGGGGTTAGCTCTTTTTTTTTTTGCCAAAAAATGAAAATTTTCAATCCCCTCCGTTTTCTCTTCATAAGAGTCCAAACATCCCCTTAGACTTAAAAGGGAAGTAATGTCAAATCTTGGAAATTCGAAAAACGCCCCTTTTTCGTAAAAATGGCAAGGGGTTAGCTCATCGTTTTTGCCAAAAAATGAAAATTTTCAGTCCTCTCCATTTTCTCTCCATGATAGTCCCAACATGCCCACAAACTTATTATGACTCCTGTTTGTTCATTACAAGGGAAGTAAAGCCAAATCTTGGAAAATTTGGCAAGGGGTTAGCTCATTTTTTTGGCCAAAAAATGAAAATTTTCAATCCTCTCCGTTTTCTCTTCATAAGAGTCCAACATACCCTTAGACTTGTTATGACTCCCGTTTGCTCACAAAAAGGGAAGCATAGGCGAATTCGGGATAATTCGAAAATCAAAATATTTTGAAAAAATGGCAAGGGGTTATTAGGTCATCGTTTTTGCCAAAAAATGAAAATGTTCAATCCTTTCCGTTTTCTCTTCATAAGAGTCCAAACATCCCCTTAGACATGTTATGACTTCCGTTTATTCATTACAAGGGAAGTAAAGCCAAATCTTGGAAAATTTGAAAACCGCCCCTTTTTCGTATAAATGGCAAGGGGTTAGTTAGCTCATCGTTTTTGCCAAAAAATGAACATTTTCAGTCCTCTCCATTTTCTCTTCATAAGAGTCCAAACATCCCCTTAGACTTGTTATGACTCCCGTTTGTTCAGAAAAAGGGAAGCATAGGCAAATTCGGGATAATTCGAAAATCAAAATATTTTGAAAAAATGGCAAGGGGTTAGGTCATCGTTTTTGCCAAAAAATGAACATTTTCAGTCCTCTCCATTTTCTCTCCATGATAGTCCCAACATGCCCACAAACTTATTATGACTCCTGTTTGTTCATGAAAAAAATAAGGAATGTCAAATCTTGGAAATTCGAAAACCGCCCTTTTTTCGAAAAAATGGCAAGGGGTTAGCTCATCGTTTTTGCCAAAAAATGAAAATTTTCAGTCCTCTCCATTTTCTCTCCATGATAGTCCCAACATGCCCACAAACTTATTATGACTCCTGTTTGTTCATTACAAGGGAAGTAAAGCCAAATCTTGGAAAATTTGAAAACCGCCCCTTTTTCGTATAAATGGCAAGGGGTTAGCTCATCGTTTTTGCCAAAAAATGAACATTTTCAGTCCTCTCCATTTTCTCTTCATAAGAGTCCAAACATACCCTTAGACTTGTTATGACTCCCGTTTGTTCACAAAAAGGGAAGCATAGGCAAATTCGGGATAATTCGAAAATCCAAATATTTTGAAAAAATGGCAAGGGGTTAGGTCATCGTTTTTGCCAAAAATGAACATTTTCAGTCCTCTCCATTTTCTCTCCATGATAGTCCCAACATGCCCACAAACTTATAATGACTCCTGTTTGTTCATGGAAAAACTAAGGAATGTCAAATCTTGATAATTCGAAAACCGCCCTTTTTTCGAAAAAATGGCAAGGGGTTAGCTCTTTTTTTTTTTTGCCAAAAAAGGAAAATTTCCAATCCTCTCCGTTTTCTCTTCATAAGAGTCCAACATACCCTTAGACTTGTTATGACTCCCGTTTGCTCACAAAAAGGGAAGCATAGGCGAATTTGAGATAATTCGAAAATCAAAATATTTTGAAAAAATGGCTAGGGGTTAGGTCATCGTTTTTGCCAAAAAATGAAAATTTTCAATCCTCTCCGTTTTCTCTCCATGATTCTTGCCAAAAAATGAACATTTTCAGTCCTCTCCATTTTCTCTTCATAAGAGTCCAAACATCCCCTTAGACTTGTTATGACTCCCGTTTGTTCAGAAAAAGGGAAGCATAGGCAAATTCGGGATAATTCGAAAATCAAAATATTTTGAAAAAATGGCAAGGGGTTAGGTCATCGTTTTTGCCAAAAAATGAACATTTTCAGTCCTCTCCATTTTCTCTCCATGATAGTCTCAACATGCCCACAAACTTATTATGACTCCTGTTTGTTCATGAAAAAAATAAGGAATGTCAAATCTTGGAAATTCGAAAACCGGGGTTAGCTCTTTTTTTTTTTGCCAAAAAATGAAAATTTTCAATCCCCTCCGTTTTCTCTTCATAAGAGTCCAAACATCCCCTTAGACTTAAAAGGGAAGTAATGTCAAATCTTGGAAATTCGAAAAACGCCCCTTTTTCGTAAAAATGGCAAGGGGTTAGCTCATCGTTTTTGCCAAAAAATGAAAATTTTCAGTCCTCTCCATTTTCTCTCCATGATAGTCCCAACATGCCCACAAACTTATTATGACTCCTGTTTGTTCATTACAAGGGAAGTAAAGCCAAATCTTGGAAAATTTGGCAAGGGGTTAGCTCATTTTTTTGGCCAAAAAATGAAAATTTTCAATCCTCTCCGTTTTCTCTTCATAAGAGTCCAACATACCCTTAGACTTGTTATGACTCCCGTTTGCTCACAAAAAGGGAAGCATAGGCGAATTCGGGATAATTCGAAAATCAAAATATTTTGAAAAAATGGCAAGGGGTTATTAGGTCATCGTTTTTGCCAAAAAATGAAAATGTTCAATCCTTTCCGTTTTCTCTTCATAAGAGTCCAAACATCCCCTTAGACATGTTATGACTTCCGTTTATTCATTACAAGGGAAGTAAAGCCAAATCTTGGAAAATTTGAAAACCGCCCCTTTTTCGTATAAATGGCAAGGGGTTAGTTAGCTCATCGTTTTTGCCAAAAAATGAACATTTTCAGTCCTCTCCATGATAGTCCCAACATGCCCACAAACTTATTATGACTCCTGTTTGTTCATGAAAAAGAAAGTAGTGTCAAATCTTGGAAATTCGAAAACCGCCCTTTGCCAAAAAATAATTTTTTTCAATCCTCTCCGTTTTCTCTCCATGATAGTCCAAACAAGCCTACATACTTATCACGACTCCCGTCTGTTCACAAAAAGGGAAGCATAGGCAAATTCGGAATGATTCGACAATCGAAATATTTTGAAAAAATGGCAAAAAATATTTTTTTTCAATCCTCTCCGTTTTCTCTCCATGATAGTCCAAACAAGCCTACATACTTATCACGACTCCCGTTCGTTAACAAAAAGGGAAGTAAAGACAAATTTGGATAAATTCGAAAATAGCTACTTTTTGGCAAAAAAATAGCAAGGTCGGATTTACTCCATAATATTTTTTTCCATATATACTAAGGCAATCATCCCGTGTACGGTAAGTCAGTCCCTTTATATATATATATATATATATATATATTATATACTGGCCTATTAAAAAGGCAACATTTGGTTTTAATGTATATCATAAACATGAGCACGACGTATTTGACAAAAGTTGCCCATGTACATGTATCTTTTTTTTTTAAAGGTAATACAAAAATTGGGGAAATTTTGAAAATGGCCGGATAGTGATTATTGAAAATGTTGATATATTTGGATGCCCCTGAGGATGGATTATAAGCACTAGAAAATTTAGCCCCTAAAATACTTCTGCTTTCGAGAAAAATTGAATATAAAAATTTACCAGTGCTCCCAGTAAATTTTGATAAATTTAAATAGCTTATACGGCCATCTCAGAATATGCAGTTTTGATATATAATTTCCAAACGGGAACAGCTAATCGGTCGATTTTAGTCAAGAAACATTGTTTTATAGCTTAATTAATATCTTGACCTTGAGAAGGAGATAAAGACTTTATTCACTGAATATTGTAGGATCGCATATGCTTCCAATATGTTCATTTGAACCAAATTCATGACCCCATACCAAAATTATTACCTTTAAGTTATATGTACGATTTCCGATATTTTTCATCACAAACCTCTTTCCTGTTTTAACATGCAGAGCATGTCAATATACCTCTCCACTCTGACATCGGTTCGACTGGATAAAGTGCAGCTTGGAACTGGGTGGTCTTCGAAAGTGACAATGTACGTACGTGCACTGGTCTAGAAAACACTGCCAAAGTTCATCGATAAATAGGTAAGAGGATGGGCTATTTATGGGGAACGCAAGAATGATTCATGTACTCGCCAGTTATACATGCAAAGGTGATGATAATGATAACGATTTGTGATGATGCTGATAATGATAATGATTTGTGATGATGCTGTTGATAATGATGTTGATAATGATGTTGATAATGATGCTGATAATGATGCTGATAATGATGCTGATTATGATAATGATGATGATGCTGATAATGTTTGGTGATGCTGATGCTGATAATGATAATGATAATGATGTTGATAATGATTGGTGATGCTGATGCTGATGCTGATAATGATAATGATGTTGATAATGATGATGATGCTGATAATGTTTGGTGATAATGATGCTGATAATGATAATGATTTGTGATGATGCTGATAATGATAATGATTTGTGATGATGCTGTTGATAATGATGTTGATAATGATGCTGATAATGATGCTGATTATGATAATGATGATGATGCTGATAATGTTTGGTGATGATGATGCTGATAATGATGTTGATAATGATTGGTAATGATAATGATGCTGATAATGATGGTGATAATGATGGTGATAATAATAATGATGGTGATAATAATGTGTATAATGGTGATCATAATGGTGATGTGATGATGATTATGATAATGGTGAAAATGAAGATGATGATAATGATATTTGCTATTTGAATCCTATTACTCTTTCAGATAGAGAACATATTCTAAATATTTCTTTGCAAGATCAAAACTGCCCCATTATTTCATTACGTGAAATAACGTAATGCCAACAATAACGTCATTGTATTGTTAATACTTGATTGCAATACATGTTGGACCAAGATGACAAATGCATCCTGAAAATATATGTGTTCTCATTTTCAAATACTTGATATATTTATGCGAAAATCCACCTTCACTTTGAATTCATACACTGACATTTTAATGTTGGTTTTGTGATAGCCACTAAAAGGTTGTGATCATACGCTGATATTTTCTCTTTCTCTCTTTCTCTAATTTGGGATAAATTCGAAAATCACCACTTTTTGGAAAAGTTTTTGCCAATAAAATGAAAATTTCTATCCTCTCCTTTTTCTTGTCATGATAGCCCAAACATCCCCTTTGTTCACAAAAAAGGGAATTAAAGGCAAATTTGGGATAAATCGCCCCTTTTTGGAAAAATGGCAAAGGGTTATACATGAAGTTTGGCATTTCGTAGTAGATCCTCCGTTTCCTCCCCAGATTTGTAGCGATGAAGGTAGATTTGTTTATGTGTCTGTTCTAACGATAATATTTCATGTTTACCCAGTATTAAAGGTAATACAAAGTTTGGGGAAATTTTGAAAATTGGGTGGATCTTGATTCTTTACAATTTTGATATATTTGGATGCCCTGTGGATGTATTATACGCACTACAAACATTAGCTCCTAAAACACTCCTACTTTCGAGAAAAATTGAATATAAAAATTTACCGGTGCTCCCGGTAAATTTTGATAAATTTGAAATAGCGCCTACGGCTGTTCAATGGTAGCTACGACCATGAAAATCTCACAATATGTAGTTGTGATATGTAATTTTAAACGGGAATAGTTATAGGGTCGATTTTAGTCAATAAACATTGATTTATAGCTTAATTAATATCTTGACCTTGAGAGGGGGCTATACAACATAAAGAGTTTATTATTTACAATTTCATAACTTAAGACTCGATTTCAACTGCGACAAGGATCAGTGAATATCATAGGATCGCATAGGCTTCCAATATGTTCATTTGAAACAAATTCATGACCTCATACTAAAACTTTGTAATACCTTTAATAGTATTTTTTGCAAATTGCAAAATTAAAAACTGTCAACTTATATGTGGGTATTGAAATTTCTGAAATATTTGGGCAAGTAAATAATGTCCCCTATTTATGTTGTAAATTTATTAATAGCCTTTTTAACATCATCTAGATTTGAACGGTAAGTTCGTTTTAAAATCCCTGTGGCACTTCATATGTATTGCTTTTTTTGCAGTAACATACTTTTACCAAACATTTTTAAGCAATCCTGTTTATCCCCCATTTTTTATAAAAAAGGCGGTTATGGGTAATTCCATAACTTAGGGACCCACTTTGTGACACTTACACAAGGAACCCACTTTACTCAGAGCCACAGAATTAACAAGACAACTTTAAGAAATTTCATTCAGCATTTTTAAAACTTGTGCGTTTATTACAAACCACTCATTTATATTGCATGATCTATACAATGTACACAAGGATGAGTAATTCAAAATAAAAACGTTGTGGCATTAGGATAGACAAAATTAGGGAATTACCGCTGCGAGATAAGTGCCGGCAGCCGGAATAAACACATGTTTGCAAGCACATTTGAACCCGAATTAATTTTGCATAAAGGAGGACAGAAGTAATTCGGTTTCAAATGTGCATGCAAACATGTACTTATTTTAGCCGAAGCCGCCCGGCCACCAACTGTATAATTTCCTATTATAAACAACCACCCTCTATTGATAATTAATGACCCGGCAGGGGCGTTGCCTCGTAGCCCACAAATATTAGCACTTTTATCCTCAATGGAAACATTGCCTTGTACTTACTGTGTAAATTGCTTTCTTCAATATATATTCCTTTTTATATAATTCTACACACACCTGGACAAAAAGGCTTAATCATTTTACCATGGAGGGTTGGAAAAGTTCCACAGGCTTCTTTTACAATTATATTATCCACACAAAAATAAACTGCTCATCAGGGATGAAAGGACCAGTGCTAGTGCACTTTCATATCCATTTTTTATGGTAACTTCGGCGTGGAGATATCCTACCAACTAAATCTTGTTCTGTTTTGTGTCAATTTTCTTATCTCTTTTGGAGTATTTTTCCTAAAAAAAAAGACATAATATACACCGCTGCACAATCGCGCCCTCACCCCTTCGTTGCCATGAAACATGTGAGAAAGTGTATATTATAATGTCTTTGTTTTTAGGACCAAAATGGATACGGAAGTACACTAGCGCCGAAGAAGACATAATAGCCCATCTCTCCCTTGAAAACTAACTCTTTCCATACGAAGTGGTGCTTGAGATTATCATGTCCTAATAGAACATATATATATATAAGCTATGCTTTTTACACCATATTGCATACGCATTTACTATGGATATTAAAACTTGAAGCAATCTCTTGGTTAAAATGACTGGATCATGGACGTCTCTGCTCAGGCTAGTAAAAAGATGCTGCCGTTATCAGAGGCCACCAGAAGAAGCTTATTCAGTGGAAGGACAGAGAGGGCGCCGATGGCTCCTTTAAAGGAGTCTGAACGCAGCTTGGAGCTGGAATAACTAGCCTGCAGAGGACAAAACCAAATTGTTTGAGAGAAATAAATATCCCTCAGGATTATATCAATTTTAATCTATTAATCAATTCTTAAAGCCTCACAGCTCTACTTATAGCTACTTGCGCCCTCTATATAGCAAACAATGCATAATTGCTGACCATTGAAACCCCTCATGATCCCCTTTTTTTTCTGTTAATACACCAGTTTACGGTTATGGGCGCCATTTTAATTTACAAGTAAACAAACCAAATGACCTCTAGAGGTCAGTGGTTTTTGCGTAAATTAAGATTGCGCCCATGCAAATTATGATGACATCACTGCCTGCGCACTGCGTTGTGCGCTCACATCATAATTTGCATGGGCGCAATCTTAATTTACGCATAAACCACTGACCTCTAGAGGTCATTTGGTTTGTTTACTTGTAGATTAAAATGGCGACCATGTCTGGGCATGCGCACTGATGTAACCGTAAACTGGTGTATTGAGAGCTGATTTGATGAGATACATGTAAGAACCTGCACAAACTAGGGCAGAAGGGCTTTAAACCTGTAATGGAAAAACAAAATGGCTCCAGCATAACCCTATTAGCATGGTCTTATGTTTAGTTCCTTTTTCGTTCTAAGTGAAATATTATCCTAGAATATGTTTATGAGGAAGAGTATACAAATAATATACAGCAGTGAGGGCATTAGTAAGAATTACCCACACAAGGTACCTTTGGAAGGCAGTGTGGGTAATTTTACTAATGCCCGAACAAAATGATGTGTATTATTTGTTTTATAAGATGGTTTTATAACATGATTTTACTAATGACCAGTCATTATCCAAATACGCCTGGTAACATAATTTGAAATAATACATTAGTATTAGGGAGGGAGAGACCTCTATAGCCATAACCCCTATGATGATGCAAATTATCAGGGTCTGTACACTCTACATGTTAAATTAAATTCCAATGCAGTTCTCGACCCCCGAGAACTGTAAAATAATCATTTTAGGCACCTTGTCAAGGTAAAAATTCCCTGAACGCTTCTGTCCCTCACATAATCTAAAAACCTGGTAGTTTAACTCGGTGATTTACAAAATATATATTTTGAGAAGACCTACAATATGTAAATAATTTGTGTAAAAATGTTTTACCTGAGAATCGACCGTTGTATGGATGCCAATACGATTGCCAAAGGTAGCCGACAGGACTTGGTCATCAGAGATACACAAGCAATGAACAGGCTCGGTAGCACCTGTAATGCAATTAATAAATATATAGTCAGACTACACTTAAAATAAATCCCATTTCCCTGCTGCTTAAGTGCAAAAATAAATTGGAACAGGTCAGACCAAAACAGTAATTAACAGAACCTCTGACCTTTAAACTAGTGTCCAATGCTAGTACAATCACACAACAAATATTGAATAAAACCTGCCTGTTCCGCTCGATTAAAAGACTAGGAACAACTTGTAATGAATCTCTTTTGTTTGTATATGGTTATATATGCTACTTCCAAATCAGGCAAAGTATGGGGTAATGTATTTCGAAAAACAGCTGAACATTCTTTGGTCTATCATGATGCATATCAAGAATTTGACTAATAAAACAATTGATAGCATATCAAAGAATGTTTATGCACAATACATTGAGAGGGGATGACTTGGACTAACTGTGTCCAAAAATCGTTTTTAGTTTTGAGCTTGAGCAAATAAAGGTCATTGCAGATCAAATTGTGAAATACACAGAGACAAAATACTGGATACGTGCTCATGAAAGTTATGTTAGCCATTTATGCACAAGCAGTGCACTCCATGATACACAGGTGGAAGTATTCTTTGAAAAGGGAAAACAAAGGCTATTTTTATAGCACCTCCATCACTTTAGGAGTGATTATTTCAAAATGTACAAAGCGGGACCTCTTCATGTTTTGAAGGGATATTCGGGATGAACTGGTCTATTCCCCTAGTGATATGGCCTCATTTCCGACTCGGAAAAGATACATATAGCCTTTTTGATTTATGCAAGTTTCATTAACCTCAAATTAAGTCCGACTTGGGTTCCTTTTGCAGTCCTTCTTTGTTTTTTTAACCATACAATGCCAGGTAAAGGTTTTTGAGGATGGTATTATACATTCTAGCAGAACACACTTTTTTTTTTGGTGAATGATGCCCAGTAGAACATTTTAAACCATTGCCTACGGGAACCAGGGGGCTCATGTACAAGGCCCATAGGAATGAGTCAAGCCTGCTTTAGTGACCACCTGCCTATAAAGATCACTTTTCTTGGCTCCCTTGGGTGGTCTTTATAGACAGGTTTCACTGTATTAGCTATGAACATACCTCTGAATTGACAAACTTTGGATGAATCCTCCTTCCACAGTGCCATAGAGTGATCCACAGAGGATGTCAGGAATGTATGATTGTTGTAAGCCTTGATCTGGAGCAACAACAAAAGAGAAAGAAGCCATTTACATGTAACTTCAACTTTGTTCTTCTTGTGTCTCTTCATCTACATGTATGTGTACCGCATTGCTTTTTCTCCCACTTTCATTACATAGCATTCATTCCACATTCATTCTGTTTTGTCTAGCTTTGTTTTTTTGTCTTGTTATGACTATTGCATTTTCTCTTCCCATTTTTAACACCCCTGCACAAGTAGTTCATTTACATCTTTTTTCTAACTTTTCATTTTTTAACCCGTTGAATACTGAATTGTATAGGTCCCATAGGCTTAACAGAGGGACCACCTGGTTCCCGTAAGCAAAGGTTTAAAACATCCCTGAGTTTATGTCAAAGATCCCTCCCCCAGATTTCATCTTCCATTCAGTTGCCTAATCTCTTTCGGCGCTTCCACATGGCAGTAATAGAATTAGGGTAGGGTACTGGTAGATTGTCTTTCTCTAAACACCAGGGGAGTGTTTCACAGAACTTGTCATCAGTGACAAATGACAGTTTTTGTTAAAAGCTACTGAAATCCTTGCTTCTGATTGGTTATCAGCAGATATGTCGCTGGTATTTGTTATTTGTCATTGAAAAAAAGTCATTGAAAAAAAGGCTTTGTGAAGCAGGTCCCTGGATCCATATTATTTTATAGATTTAACAAACACCCTCATAAAGACAAACAGATCGTGTGTATTCCTCCACGGAGCATGCTTCACTGCTTTTACGACACCATACTTTTGTTTCCTAATTGCTACCTTCCTTCGTACATCTTCTTTTCTCACTGCCTCTTTCCATCTCCATCTCTTTTCTCACTGCCTCTTTCCATCTCCATCGCTTCCTTCCTCTCACCTGTAGTATCTCTCCTTCATGAGCTCTCCATCCTCCCATAAGTAAGCCGGTCCTAAGATCCACCATGGAAATCACGCCTGAAGAGAACCCCACACCTATGGTATAGCCATCTTGACTGACGACCATGCAACGGATCAGACCTGAAATAAAGATGTCACAGAAAACATACATGGAGGTTAATTAAATCAAGGGTGATCTGAAATAGAACACCATGGAAAGCACGCCCATAGGCATTGTGTCAGGAAAGAAATTTATTTGTTTAGCTCTCTGGTAAGATGATTTCCTCTCCAAATATTTGTAGTCATGTTTTTAGAATTTACTTAGTAACCGTAGGGTATATTAAGAGGTGGATTTTCTGCAATCGAGGAGAACCACCTAAGCTATAATAGACTGAACGTCATGTTAGAAGTCGGTAATTAAAGTCAATATCTGAGGGTAATTCCACGTCGGGACGAGAGGCTAGCTCAACTGCCACCCGGTTCTCCATAGCTTTCGTCGGGGGCTAGCTCTTGTCTGGGATCGGGAGGCACACCATCGTATCTCAGTCTGCGGAGGTCAAGAATCCGGGGCGACTACCGGGGCCAAGTGGAGCAAAGACACCGTCTGCGGAGGCCAGGGCCAAGTGGACGAGACGAGCTGTGACCGGCATCGATGTCAGACGGGGAAACTACCCATCCAGAATTATTTTGTTAAAGATAAGTTTAATTACCTACTGTATTTTTACTTAAGCCAAAACAAAGTGTGTGAAACAGGAAAAATGATTGGAAATTAAACGTTATAATTTAACTTTATTTTAACAAGCTTTATTTCCCTTTATTCTGTGTGTCCGTAGCAGTAATAAAAAAAAGTCACTCACGTGACAATTTGGAGGTCCCACCGAGACCTTGCTACTTATAAATAATTTCAAAAAGGGAATTAGATATTTCTCCCCCTCTTTTCCCCGCATACAAATTTGATGTGTAATTGATGTTTGGGGTTGAAATACAGGTTAAAAGAAATGATCAATGCTAGGTTGATAAAAGCAATAATGTCAAGAGTTTAGTGGGTTCTCCCCAAGGTTAAGCCCTTGGTAACGCCTATAGACTAGGGTGGTGCTTAGGCGGGTTGTGCATTATGCATGGTATTTTGCTCGATTAGAGATTCCAGGTTTGAACTACTATAGGCTTTGAATGTTCATGTTGTGAAGTTGACCGGTGTTTCGCATGGTTGAATTTTGTGTTCTCGTTAGGAGAAATTCTAGTGTGCTTGTTAGAAGGCACTAGGGGTTAATTGTCTGGTGTGAAGCAGACCTGTGTTTCGCTTGGTTGAATTAATTGTATGCTCATTGGGAGATACATTCTAGTGTGCTTGTCAAAAAGGCACAAAGGGGGTTTAGCATTTGTTGCCGGTGTTAAAGCCTAGGTTGTTGTAGTTTTGGAATCGATGTTTAGTCGCTATGGCTAGTTCCGAGCAAATTAAAGAGTTTTCTACTTTAGGTAGGGAAATGGGTCTTGGTGGAGGCGAGTTGAGTAGTTTCGTTTCTGAACGCTGCCAGGCGGTAGAAAGAGAAAGAGAACGCGAAGACCGGGAAAGAGCGTGAACATGAGCTCAAGTTAGCGCAGTTGCGTAAGGATGAAGGAAATAATGTAGCTCAGTTAGGTGGGGTTAAACTTGTTGTCGGTCAATTTGATGATGCCCACGATAAATTTGATGCATACATTACCAAGTTTGAAATGATCCTGAAAATTTAAAAAGTCCCTAATGACATGTGGGTACTACATCTAATCTCTAATTTGAAAGGGAAGGCTTTAGATGTAGTGAATAGGATGAGTACAGATGATCGCCAGAAATATACCGTAGTTAAGAGTGAGTTAATGCAATCTTATAATCTCACTGAGGAGGGGTATAGGCGTAGTTTCAGATCTGTTAGGCCTTTGAACTTTGAACGCCCAAAACTATTATTATTATACTCATTAAATATATCATTTTTAGAACTAGCAAAGTGATATCTAACAGTTCATTCAAGACTGGAATGTAGAATCACGATTTCAGGAAAAGTCACCTCCCGTAGGCATAACGTGCAAATTAAGAAAATTCTCTCATTCGAATCGAAGTCATTTCCAATCATTTGATGTTTTCAAACAATCACAAGGTAGCAACATGCCAAGGTAAATGACGGTGTGTCAGGTGCAGGAGTGAACAAATTTTCAATGTTTGTCCACACAAAGACCAACCAACATGCATTAACTGCGGGGGGGGCAACATTCAGCCGTGTATCAAGGTTGCAAGGAGTCTAAAAAAAGCCAACGAAATGCAAAGAATAAAGATTGTAAAAAAAAAATTAACCTATGAACACAAAGGCTTTCACAATCACAACTTCGAATCAACATAGCAAGATTACCATAGGCTACAGAAAAAACCTAAACCATAGTACAGGCACAAATCCATAGGAATCCTGAAACAATTATTGATCAAGCTAACAAACCCGACCCTACCGAGTTTAAAACTCCCAAATATACCAACTACAGAGATTACCCTCCAGCTGTCGCAACAGAAGGCAATTTTTTTTTGAACTACAAATGAAGAACTGATCACATTCTTTGTCACGCTCTTGGTCAACTTTGTAAGCCAATCAGAGGCTGACGTCATATCCATTATCAGGTCAGCCGTCGACCAACTCAATGCGCCTCCAAACCAAATCCGAGCAAGCTAATCAAACTTGTTAGTTTCGCACTCCTCATACTGCAATGGAATGCGCAGGGCATGTTAGGGCATGAGGAAGAATGGTATCAAATTGTTCAGAAAAAAATGGGGAATATCATGAAAGGGGATTCCATGTTGCGAACAACCATGACCAACGAAAACACAAGGAGGGGGATTAGTTACTTGGGGGTAGTACATGTACAAAACCTTTCCACTTCATAACCATTCAACCATTTCTTCTTGTTCGGAGCATTACTGATACCCGGAGCATTACTGATACCCGCCGCATCATCCGTCTCTCTCCTCCTCTTTGGAAAACTGAAAAGACTTGTAGACCGCCATCAGCAACGATCCATTGCAGAAGCTAGCCGCAAGAAGATGGTGAATCCTGAGGAGTTTGAGTGTAATGAGGTCGAAAAACTGAAATGGAAACGCGACGTCAAGAAGACATGAAGACGTGGGAATCTAAAGTTTGATACGTCTTATAAGGCTTACCCAGTGGGCCTGAAGCTACCCTGATCTCTTGCTGGATGCCTCCATGTCTAGTATCGATGAATCGGATGCTAGAGTCTCCCGAAGACACCACAAGACAGGGGCTAGGAGCAGGCATCACCTCCATGCAGCTGGGTACGCTGCGGCTCAGATCGTAGCCCCGCACTGCTGCTCCATTGATGGGGTCCCACACCTGACAAAAATTAGGAAAAACTTTAAATTACTGGAAGAATATCTCTTCAGTTCTCATAGCAAGAATGATACAAGACTTCTCGGATCCGTATTCTCGGTTAAACCCGACCCTACGTCTAAGGTATAATATGAGCCTCTTTATTTTGCATGTGATATTCAACAACAAAATTATTTAGATGTGGGGCGCCTTAATTTTTAGTACAAGTATCTTGCTCTATATTAAAGGGATTGGGTATCTTTGCTTCAGATTCTAAAAAAAAATAATGGATTTAGCTCATGCTGCAATCATAATTATAAACCCTTAGGTCAGTCAGGAACCCCAGTACTTTTACAAGCCGATCCTCTGCCGGATAATCAAGTTATTTATGATTGGAATCGAAATGTCAAAAGCAGTTTTCCAAACATTTTTTTTTTAAACACTACAGACTATTGGGGGGGGGGGGGAAAGATGCATGCATGCCCAAGTCTTGCCAGTATCATTCTTTGAGTATTCAAATAGAGGAGCAGCTGAAAAGTCTTTTATCTATTCACACATTGAAAAGCACATTGAAAAGTGATTGTTATAACTTTCACTGATTGTGCATATATTAAGATGCATGGTGGGGAAATCAATTGTTTAGGCAATGATTATTCATCAGCTCTTCATGTTTATGCATAAGTCACAAGAAATGTTGGTGAGGAGGGGATAAGTTGTACTAACTGTCACAAAAGCCGTTAATCTGTTGGTAAGGTATATAGGGAGGAGACTGCAGCTGAATTGGATGTGACGCCAGGGCCAGATCGTCAGTTGGGGCCGGCCAGGGTTTAAATTGGGTAGTGGGTGTTTGGGGGTTGATTCAAGCTGTATATCTGGCCCTGTTGTCACAGTTCCATGTTAGTAGTTTTCTACTGGCATGGAGCTCCCCGGGAGATTCCCCTGGTAATATAACCGCGTCATTTTCGACTCGAAAACAGTTCATTTATTGGTTACATCTTTAACATTTCTGGTGATGTCAAATGACCATGATATTCTATTTAAATAAAAACAAAAAACAATGTACATTTTTTTTCCCTCAAATTTAAAATTAAATTTATTTGTCAATTTTAATCATGTATTTTCCATACACTCAAGAAGCAAAAGAAAATATTACAAACTATGTCTAGGCACCAGGTATGTACTCACAAAAAAATGTGATATTCACAAAAAAAAAATTTAGATGTGGGGCACCTTAATTTTTAGTACAAGTATCTTGCTATATATTAAAGGGATTGGGTATCTTTGCCTCAGATTCTAAAAAAAATAATGGATTTAGCTCATGCTGCCATCATAATTATAAACCTTTACAAGCCGATCCTCTGTCGGATAATCAAGATATTTATGATTGGAAATCGAAATGTCAAAAGCCGTTTTCCAAACATTTTTTTTAAAAACACTACAGTCTATTGGGGGGAAACAGTGTGGTAAAACCAGTCACTCAAATTTTTTTTTTTTGAGGCCCTTTACAATCATTTTGAAGCGCAATTTTTTTAGGGCTTCAATATTACACCATATCACAGACACTGATAACACGCAGGGCCATGCACCTCTGATTTATCATTTTTAAACGATCCCTTTATTTGAAATTTAAAAAAAATCAGATCTGCAGTTTTGGGGGGCCTTTGTTGATGCTATAACGTAATATGCTTCACATTTCTGTATTTTCGAAAAAATGAAAAACTTACATTGAGTACTGGTATGCAAATATATATATAGGAGCTTTGATAAACGTAGCTCCTCTTTTCTTTTCTTTTTTTAAAAAGAAATAAAAGTCATATGTGAGCATGCTTAAAAAAACTTTAAAGATATCTATCTAGAGAAATAAAGCTCACATGAACGTTGCCATCACAGGAGGCAACAAGACGCTGTGACTCCAGAAGCCTCACGTCAAACACTGTCTTCCGGTGGTGAGGGTACGTCAGCTGACAGCTGGACTTGGACGAGCCGTCGCCAGAGTTGCGCAGAGACCAGATCTTGACCGTCTTGTCCTTGCTGGCGCTCAGGAAGGTGTTCTCGTTAGGCATCATGCACAGGGCTTTCACTCCACTCGTGTGTCCTGCAAGGGAGATAGAATCACAAGATAAGAAGGAAATCCAACCTTGATAGAATATTACTCTAATTAAGAGAGAAGTACGAGTCTGAAGATTAACCTAGAGGCTGTTTAAAAGCAACATTCATTGTATTCCCACTCTATATGCCTTGATTCCTAATTCTCCCTTTGGTATTTTGGCAGCCAAACAGCAAGAAATAAATATTATCTATACCGGTACTACTTTTTTCCCCTTCAAATGAAGTTCATGAAGCCATGATCGCAGACTGTATTTGTAAACAGCTTAGAGAAGGATAATGCAGTATTATACAAGTATTGAATGCTCCGGAATTCAATGTAATGACATATTTAAGACAAAAATATCAATATTTCCAGAGTGATGTTATATTTCATCAATGTCACAGGCTAAGGATTTGGGCTTTTAAATCCTGATCTCTATTACATTATAACTTTTGATGTCTTAAAATAATTTTTGATATACTTATTGCTTCCTACTACATTTGAAAATATGAATTCTTACCTGTGAATGTCTGGAGCTTTATTTGACAGAAATGCATTGAATTGTCAAGATGCTCTCTTGCTGTAGGAAAAATAAGATATTAAAGCAGATAATTATATATTTTGTTATCATTCCCCATATCATACACAGTTTCCTTCTCAAACATGTAAAAACATTCTTTTGTCTTTTGAAGCTACTTTAATTTTTTTTATTTTCTGACATGCATTTCTTTGAAACTACAAAAGACATGAAGGACAAAGATCAGGATCCTGAGAGATGCAATTGATCTATACAAGAAGGCAACAAACATTATATATGTTGAATAAATCTAGTCATCTGATTGGTCGAAATTGGAGTCGTGATTTCAGCCATGCCAGCCTACCGGTCAATATTTTTTTAAAGATGCCCATTGCACTGGGTAACGGGCCGCATGACTAAATTTGCTGAGATCCCCATTGGTTTACGTGTAAAAAGTCTTTTTGTGCGAGCACGGATACCAATACAGTGCAGTGCGTTTGTGATTCCCGAATGATTGTACCATCCAGACAGTGGCCCAGATTATTCTGTGATGATGTAACCAGTCTTTACTCAAGAAAAGGATAAGGTAAGAATTCTTCGTAGATATTTGTGTGAATTCGGTATATAAAAGATATATGGACTGCTTTAATATTTGAAGCATAGCTGTTTCTATACAGGTGCCTCAACGTGCCTCGGGTCATTCATGCTTGTACAGTGCATAGAGAAACTTTTGTTTATTATGCGCTTTATAAATATTGTATTATTATTATTAAAGCAGGATGTAGCGTCCCCTTGAGCCTATAGAAACTGCGATGCCTCTCATAGCAGTCAATATATCTATACTATATCACACCCATGATGACCCAACCCCACAAAAGAATTTAAAGACAAATTCTATTATTAAAACAAGGACAAAAGAGCCCGACTTACCCAAGTACTGCTCCCAGTAGCTAAGCCAGGTACCTTTCATTGTTCTTTTGCTTTTATTCATCTCTATCCTGTTAAATTAAAGTGAAAGAAGTAATCACATTGTATCACTCTATACAGCTGCAATAGCACAATCAGATTTTGGTTTCCATCTTTCTCTAAGGGCTTGCTCAGATATGACGTGGCAAAACTGCTGCAGTATTTTTATGACGCATGGTGCAATAAGCTTAACATTTTGGGATCTTATAACACATAGCTTAGTGAGTGAGCAAGTCCTTTGTTGCGCACAGTTGCCCTGTTACAGTATATTATCAGCCATTTGAGTAACCTGTGGATGTTTCTTTCACATATGCATGACCAGTATGAGAGGGAGGGACAGTGAGTTGTCCGGACATTCAATTCAAATAAACATTTATTTTCTTCCATTCAATTTGACATCTGTTCAAACAATACAAATTATTACATTAAGCTGTCATGTTTGCCGTTTAATTTTACAAGAATAATTCATTCAGTAACATCTGTCAACTGTTATCATTAAGAATTTTGTTGAAAATAAATTTGAATAAATCAATGAAATCTTGAACAAAAAAGTGTTTCATTTTCTGTTTGAAAATGTGACCTGTCTGGCTCAACAACCTGTCGGGACACACAACAAGCAGGTATACTCAGTAGGATGCGACCGCCATTGTTGGTCAAACAGTTTTTGAGCGTCATGTAACGCCTGGCTGGAATGCTCCCCAGGGAGTGGAGATTGTGCACACAGGGTGTGCGGGCAAGCACTGAATCCAATGACCGGGGTAATAGTATATTTGTAAAGCGCTTAGAGACATTTGTAATATGCGCTATATAAAAATTAAATACTATTATTATTATTATTATTAAGACTCTCACCTTGGGCTTGTCTCTGTAGTTTGGGCCGCGTCTTTCTCTCCCTGCCGTCTGCTCTTTCCTTCACCACCATTGTTACTGTTCGCTGCAGGTACGGGTTCCTCATCCCCGAAGGCCGGCCCTATCCTGTTCCCGATGACCGTCATGTTTCCTCCGAACCCGCTCCTCCCGGTGACGAGGCTACCCGATGTATGATCTAGATCAAGAGATTGGGGGAAAAGTTTAAATCTACATTCTGGCTCTCAGCAGGGAAAAAATTAATATTTATTTTTCGGGGGCTACTTTTCAAGCTTGCCTGCATGAAAATAACATTCTAAAATTTGTTTTGCATTGAACTCTATGCAAATTTACAGGGGCTCTTTTCTGATTTTCGAGGGCTCTTTTAGGCATTTCAGGGGCTAATTCGCCCTGAGCCCCCATGTATTTTTTTCACTGGCTCTCAGCAGACAAGGTCAGTGCTTGGATAGATTCCAGATGCGCCTCATTTATTGGCTGAGCATGCAAGGTGAAAGATGTTTCGTTACCAACCGAAATTTTTAAGCTTGGCCTTATTAGTCTCCAGATAAATTTTGAATGAATGAATAAATTAAAATAATTATTTATTTTGGTAAATGACAATTTGGCATCTCCAATCTGCCTCCACCAACATTCAGACATTTCAAGATCATGTGACCTTTGCATTTGGCACCATGATGACGATGGAGGCATCAAAATACACTAGACTGTATGTCATTTGATTTGTTCTGTATGTTACATACCTGATGACATGGAAGATGACCATGATCTGTCCTCACTTAGATAGGAAACTGCAACAAAACAAATGTAAAGAGAGATATATACAATGTGTGTAGGTGACAGCACTTATAAGGCTTTTCCTTTCTAGCTGTCTCCTCATTCTCATAAATACTCACATTTCCCTATATTTTCTTTATGATGTATATTATATTGTATGTTATTTTTTCTTTATATGTTTGCGATAATGTATGTTATTTTATCTAAATGTTTTTTATGATGGATTAAATAAATTTGACTATCTACGCTTTGCATACTTATCATGCAGTAGATGAGTTATCTGGATCATCAAGATGTAATCAGCTAAAATTTGCTGGAAACTGCATTGTCTGACAATATAACTCACAGTTGCATATTATGAGAGACTGTAAATATGTGAAGCTCAATTTCCCTTTCTCTCTTTGCTCCTTACTTAGCTATTATATACGTTTTCTAACATCATTGTAAAACAGATGTTACGTCTATGTATTTCTTCACATTAGGTCAAAGACTCATTTCATTCTTAGCAGAATTACTGGTATGTTATCTGTGCAAAAGAAACACACTCTTTAATACCTTAAAGTAGACATTCATTGATTTAATTTGTACAATTGCATAAGGGAAGGTTATTGGAATTTCCTGTTTGGAAACAACGCACTTGAAGAGCTCTCCGAACACTGCCGGAATTTGTGTCGTCACGCAAGGGACCAAATTAGTATAAGCAGACGATGTCCCAAAAAGAAAGAGATAAATTTAAAAAGTTGAAATTTGAATTGCTTGTAGAAAATAATAGTTTTAAGGAAATCATAAGAAGAATTATACAAACAATCATGGAGTAGTTAAAAAAAAAACTAGAAATTAAGTCACGTCTAAAGTGAGGAAATGTAAACAAAGCTATTCTGAAAAGTTATCTTCTGCAAATTCATCCTCTGATGTATGGAATGTTCTTAAATCTGTTATGCCTTAAAGCAAACCTATGCAATCTGAAATTTCTGAAATCTCTCAAGACATGGTAAAAGCTGACAAATTTCACAAGTATTTTGCAAAGGTTGGTGAAGACTTAGCAGCTAATATTCCTCATGTTCCACCTACTTCTTTTCATGAAAAAGTTAAATCCTTTTCTCTCAGGCAGGTTTCTGAAAATAAGTCCTAAAGGTATTATGTGGTATGAAAAATAAGAAATCTATTGGGACTGATGGCATCCCTATGTCCATTTTGACTCACATTTTAAATACTTCATCGTCACGTGGTGTATTGCCCTTACATTTGAAGCAGGCTAAAGCTGTACCGATTTATAAATCTGGTGACAAAACACATCCCTCCAATTGCAATTCTTTCATCTGCTTCTAAAATCATTGAAAAACTTGTTCAAATTCAACTTGCCAATCAACAATTTACTTTTGCTGAGCAGTCTGCCTTCAAAGAAAAGCATTAAACCGCGACTTCTCTTGTCAGATTCACTGATGAATGGCTTCATGCTCCTGACAATGGTTTATACACTTCAGTAGTTTTTATAGTGGGTACGAAAAATGGCTCCTACTATTACAATTGTGGTGGCTGAAAAGTTCAGTGTCAGAAAGAGACAAAGTGAAAAGGTAATATCAGAGGCTGGAACAGGAGGCCTAGAGAATCAGAGTGCCGGATCTGCACGTGGTGATGATGGTGCCCATTTTTTCAGCTCTACGTTAATAGCAACGTCACAGAAGAAAAAATGAGGCAAAACAAATAATTGACTTGCCAAGGAAGAAACGTGCCATTATCACAAACGTGTTAAAGTACCCGGGGAGTGCTCGGTTAACTCCGAAATCCAAAGTCATTACAAATGTAAGCGCATTTGCATATGATACGGCGAGTTTGGACAAGTTTGTTAGACCGGAAACGGTAACAGTGGCCGAGGCCAAGGGTTCAGCCAAAAAGCAACATTGTGAGGGTAATAATGATTATGATAATAGTAGAACCAGGGGGCTGTTTGTAGAAACCATAATCGTGGAATCGCCTATGTTACACTTTGTAATAAATGTGTCAGTCTTTTAATGTATGTTGTTGTTGTGTTTTTTTTTTGGGGGGGGCGGGGCTGCAGTACCAAATGCAGGTGACTGTGTGGCACATTTCTCTCACGAAAAGTGAATTTTTTAATCTAAACTGGCAAAGAATAACAATGTACTGTATAGTCTGGTAAAAGCAAACATTTAATATTGATGAATATGTGCTTTCAAGAAAAGTGTTTATTAAGAACTAAGTTCAATAAATATAGTGAAAGGGAAATTTTAAATTATACTCTTGCCAATGGCAATATTGTTGGATATTATTAATGTATTAATTATGATTGACCTGTAATGTATGTGCTTTTGAGTATAGACATATTTCAATTATTATGTCAATTAGATCTATGTTTTATTTGATTGATTTTATACAACCTCAAGAAAAGTGTAAAACATCTTGAAGTTATTATAGATCAGCAATTGAAATGGAATAAACACATTGAACATATATGTGCAAAAGTTACTGAGCTTATTAAATTTTTGGGCCGGCTTCATAATTAGTTGGATGAGCCTAGCTTAAAATTATTCTTCCTATATTTGATTATGCTTATGTAGTGTACGACTCAAGTAATATATTATTGTAATATTCACCAGATGTTAAATTGGAAAATCATTGGCCGGTCGTCATTTAAAACATACAAACTCTTTGGTTTTTAAAATCCTTCATGACCTCAGTGCTCCTTACTTAACTCTTATCCTGCCATGAGACTGCTAGCGCGCTATTGTTATAGTGCCATGTGCACGCGAGCGTGCTATCGATTGAAAGCCACGTTCATGCTAGCGAGCCACCGCTACGGTGCTTTGTGCGCGCTAGCGCGCAGATGTAATAACAGTTATTGTTCATGCCCATTGCACCGTGCTGAGTGCTTTTGCAGCGCTATTGAAAGTACCATCGCGTGCATCAGATTATCGGCTTTGGATTACGCGTCTTTGTATACAACAGTCAGATTGGATTTTCTCGAGTAATTCAGCGATTTGTTTTTTGTAAAGATTTAAATAACACGCACTTGAACCAACCTTAAAATTAACTTGGCACGCAGGAGATTAGCACTGTGGCACAATAGGAATTAGCACTGTGGCACTGGGTGCATTGTATGGGTGGCAGCTTAAGAGTTAAAGAACTCCTTTCACTTTGTTTATCACCAATATTCATTACATTCCATCAAAAATTTATCTTTACCTAAACCACATACCGAATCATGTCGGAGAAAGTTTTCATATTGTGGGGCATCACAGTTTAACGTCTTACCTTATACTTTAAAATCATCCAAAATCACAATGAATTCATCAGGTTATTAGATAAACGTATGTTAAAACTTTCTCCCTTTTTAATAAAAGAATCTTAATCTTAATATTGATCAATAATAGGGTGGGTGCATGAGACTGTGTAAACAATGTTTTTATATATATTATACCAATATGTTAAGAATTTTAATTTGCGATGTATCATTTTCTCTTGTTTGTTTTGCATTGTAAACTGGACCCCTCTGTAGAACAGCTGTGCTGGACTGGCACAGCTGAGCAGGGCGATCCATCCAATGTTATTTTTTCCTGTTGTCATGTGTGTTGTTATTTATATGTTTTTATACTTGATAAATAAAATAAATCAAATCAAATCGAATCAACAATGCACACGGTCTCCTCTTCACTCATTTCTCTTACTTGATCTCTTGCCTCACTTTACATTTTGGACATGTTTTTATTTTGATGAAATGCATGTATGCATCTTAATGTACAATGTTATCTTCGTTAGAATAACACTCCGAAACTTAAAATAACACTCGGCAGGTCAGCATTAGCCTATACAAATTTTAAATAGTTCAAGGCAAAACGTTATATTAATCATAGGAAATGTGACAGAGTCTGACTTACCCGGGCTGCTGATTGTACTCCCATCGTCTGAGAAAGGGGACTGAATCGTTGGAGAGAGCTGGGTGGACATTGCTCTCTCATGCTGGCTGGATAGGGCCCAAATCTGCTCATGATTATCAAGTATCCTCTCCATGTGAATACTACAAATAACAAAAATAGGATTTATTTCTTTGTTGGGTGTACTGCCATTATCTGAGAAAGGGAACTAAATTGCGAATTGGGTTGACATTATTTTCTCATGATTACTGGAGTGGGCCAAAATCTGTTTAAGAGAAGGTTCATTGATTTTTAACTTGATTGAATTTGGTATCATCGCAATCGAAAATTATATAAGTTGATAATAGACAAAAAATAAACCCACTCAGCTGAATTTTCAGTGACGTCACGATATGAAAATGGGCCGCTCAGCTGATCCGATTGATTTGGGGGGGGGGGGAGGGTCGTAGTTACCTGAACGGGCCACTAATGGGCAGAATAATTCATGAAATTAATGACATTGAACAAACCTGCCCGTTAGTCTACAGAGTGGGATAAAAGCAGCATGGGCCAGCTCTGGTGTGAACACCTCCTGCAAGACACCTCTCATGTCTTCTAACGAGGCAGACTCCTCACTCTGACCTCCTGGAAGAGTGAAAGAGAGACAGAGAGAGATAGAGAGAGAGAGAGAGGAGAGAAGAGAGAAAGAGAGGAGAGGAGAAAGAGAGACAGACAGACAGAGAGTGAGAAAAACAGAGAGAGGAGAGAGAGACAGAAAGAGAGAGAGTGGTATCAATATAATTTAAGGAGCATCATTATATAGTGTTTGTCCACTTGATTCTCAATCAAAAGGTCAAGGATTTGAATCTCATTCCAGTGCATATATCCTTACACAAACATTTTTATCTACAATTGTCTTTACTTGGGTGTTAATTAAAAAAAATATTTAGCTAAAGGTAGGGTTTTTAACACTCTTAAAGTGGATAATAATAACAGTGGCATCTTGTATAGTGCTCACATCTGTCAGACTCGACACTCCTGGGGCTCCACAATTATTACCCTGGCTTTAGCATGGATACCATTAGGCGCTCTAGCATTTCAAGGAATTGAGTTCTTGGAGTAAAAACAGGGTAGCCGAAAATTCTGATGACTATTGTGTTTATACTTGGCACAAAAATTATCTGCATGTTAAAATCATAGTCATATGAAAAGTTCACCTTGGCAGATTTCAGAACTAGCTGCAGCTCAACCTTCTACAATACATTCCCTTCCAAACTAACTTGTTTTTATTCAGAAGAGTGACTTACCTAAACTACTAGGTCTTGGTAGAGATCCCGTGCTATGGGGAGTCGTGCTCAAGTCCGAGGCCGATCCAGTCGACTGTAGTCTAGAATGTGGAACCACCGGCGAGCCGTAGACCAGTTGATTGGTCTCATCGTCCAGTTCGATGTTCAAGTACTTGTCCTCGCTGTCTGTGCTCAGGGCCAGACTGTTCTGACGACTTAGATCTAAAAATTGATCAGAGTGAAGAATATCATGTAGTGCAAGTTCTAGATATTTTGTCCCATTAGATTGATACCAACCACATCAGGGGGGTGTTTCATAAAGCTGTTCGTAAAGTTACGCATGACTTTACGAAGCGTGCATTAAGAATAATTCATAATGTCTACTTTCGTTCCCACACTAACCACTTATTTTTACAAGACAAAATTCTTAAAATTAAAGACTCGTATTCTTGGTACCTCGGTATCTCTATGTTCCAGCTGATTAATAACGAGTTACCTCTCCCGATTTCCTCCATTTTCCAAAAAAATAACGAGATACATTCATACCCCACAAGACAGTCGAACCACTTCCACATTCCTCGAATGAGAACAGCTTTCGCACAAAAAACAATTATTTACACCGGTCCAGTATTTTGGAATAACATAGATCCATCCCTTAAACAAAGTATTAGTCTATGCATTTAAAAAAAAAAGTTAAAGACTAAACTTTTAGACACGTACAGATGTACATGAAAGAATCTCGGTTTGTTTGACTCTCGACTCAATCTCTTTCTCAATCTCCCTTTTCTAGAGCTTTTGTTTCTGTCTTCTACTATTTTCCTCCATTCGTTTTTTTTTTCTTCTTTTTTTTTTTCTCTTTTTTTTCTTTCCTTCTTCCTAGCTACATATTGTCTATTTATTGATCTATAAGCATACTTTGTTCATGTTTTATTGTAAAATTTGCATCTGAGGAACTTACACTTCAACAAGCTCTGCTTCAAGTTAGTTCCTCTTTTCTCGTGCTATTTCCACTATATTTATCGTTTCATTGCATATTTGTTGTGATATAATTATTTTTGTATTATGTTTTGCATGAGAAATAAAAATCATTTGAATCCATTTGAATCTTGAACTTGTATATGAAAAGCCAAATGGGATGCCCAATCATTTTTTAACTGCATCAACTAAAGTTAAACTGTGCAGATGAAGATTGACATTCTTATTATAACAAACATTTTAAATACAAAGTATAATTTTTGCCATAATTCAATTGAAGTTATTGACAAAATTGGTGTGCGACAGTAAAAAAAAAAACCTTCCATCAGCTATACATATGATGCAGTCCCTCCCATCATAGAGAATATAACAATTCTGTAGATCATATACAACACTGGCTAAACACAATATATGCCGAAGCTATAGAAAGTATAATAGTCAAATGAAATGGCACTAATTTGCCTAAAAACTTAATCCCAAGAATTTGAAAGTGAACAAACACATATTTAATACATATTATATTTTTGTGCCAATTTGATTAGTCAATTTCCTTGATGTGTCAAATTGGAGAATAGAATAGAATCATTACCAAGGCTTCTCATCGTTGAGGCACCCAGCTTAAAGCAGAGGAAGAAACGCTTGAGAACGTCTGTCATGTGATCTCTGGACATCTCACGTCCGATCCGCAGAGCGATGGTGTTGAGGATGTCGACCAGCTTGAAGCAGATGACTGCCCTCGCTTGACTGCCGCTGGGGAAGCTGATGCTGGTGCAGGACATGATGTCCAGGAGAGGGTGAAGGAACTTCCCAAAGAGATACTGGCATGAGAAGATTGGAATGGAAAATAGGAAAAAATTAACTTCCTCTTGTGATTGTGCAAATCAATGATTTTAATCAGTGAAGAGAAACATGTCAATAACATTTTTTTCAATATTACCGGTAAGCACATTTGTTATGCATCTCTCAAGCCTAATGTAGGAATACAATGTACTTTGTATTCTTTTAAGCCCCTCTGCACTAGTTTGGTCAGAGGGGATTAGACCTCCCTGCAAGGTCCCTGACAGGTGGTTATCTCATCAAATCAGCTCTAAATTTACATAAGAACAAGTCAACGCAAAGCGTAGCATCCCCCTCGCAGGATACAAATGGCCTATATACGTCAGAACAAGTTACCTCCATTGGACTATACTATTATATTACTAGGCAAGGAAGTTTCACATGATATAATTAGGTGTTTTTTGCATATTCAATGAGCTATCACCTTTCACCTTTGACCTACATACTCAGAAATCGAACTTAGGCTGTACTAATTTCTAAATACGTGGCATAACTGCCCTTCTATATTTCATTTTATTGCATGGGTATGTGAGGTAGTTTACGTAGACTGGTACTTAAGCAAAAGTAATATTACAAAGTAGAGGGATTGAGAGTCTGACCTGTAATTTCTGCATGAGACTGGAGTCTGTCAGGTATGGCAAGATGTGTCTGAGGAGGACCACAGAGCTGATGAGGCGACCCTCGAGCTTAGCACTTACTTTCCTCTGCACTCTGCGTACCTGTAGCACAAGAATTCAACAACAAAAGGCTTTGATTTTAGTCAAGGAAGATTTTGGTATGGATGTTGAGACTTCCGTGAGAGACATAAGAACAGCATTGCATGAAACCGTTATGCTCTAAGGCAAAATTTGTCAAACTTAATACACGTGGTACTATGTGGAATATTCACTGCTGCACTAGTGTCCAAGAAACATCAAAATCAATGTAAGCAGGTTTTAAATTACTCAAAATTACTAGATTACCTAATTCAGGAACTCTCAATTTATTTTGGGGTTTCCAATTTGGAAATTAAATATTTAAATGACGATTTACCCTTCCTGTATTATGGGAGAGGACCTCACAAGGTAGGTCACAGAGTCGCCAATTTTTGATTGATCAATTGCAACTTCAAACATTCAAAATCTTATTTTTCTGCTCAAACTTTCACTGATCTGTTCAATAAGTTTATTCTGCTTCTATCAAAAACAAACTCAATTTCAAGGTGGACTTCTCCTTTAGCGGGTTAAAATGATATTTAAATGGACTTACAGTTTCTTTGATGAAGGGTAGATACTGCTGGAAGATGAACTGGTCTCCATACAGGACTGCAATGTCAGTTAGGCACTTGAGAACGGGTTTGGCATTGATGTCACCAGCGACCGACTTCTTCCCAATACAAACACGAGAGTTATCTGAGCCATTGGGAGATAAGAATGCAAGTATATGAGATATAAATAACAACAATAAAACAGAAAGTTGCACTATTTGTTTATAAATCCATGTATAACTTTAGCCCATTCTATATTTCTAGTCTGTTTTGTCCCATCCAGCAATCAAGATATTCATTACACTCAAGGTCAGATCCTCTTCTTCTGCAAATCCCCCGCATCAATTTGAAGAAGGGTCAACAAAATATAATTTTTTCTGGTCCCACTATTTGGAATAATCTCCCATAAAAAAATTGTTTCTGCTCCTCAGTCGCATCATTTAAGAGAAATCTCAAGGCTGATTTGTTTTCTTTGCAATTGTTTTTTGACAAGGCATTGTGTGGGATGTGAACGAGGTTGTGTACCATGTTTCGGACCTTACAGCTTTCATATAAATCACATCTGATATTTGCTATCGTTGAATTTACTTCATCTATTAATTGTCTTTGAGTTTTGACTTGGAATATATTTCACATCAGAGTTTGTTCTTGTGGGATTCAGAAGCCATATTTTTGGATTTATCAACCATGCCATGGAAACTTAAATCTACAGGTCAGGATGAAGCAGCAGTGGACGATCCAGTGTCACCATCAGCACCCGAAGCTACGGGGGAACACACCATCACCTGTGAACACCTTGATCCGGCTGCTCACTCAACCGTGACTCAACCAGATTCCCGCTTGATTGATACCATTCAGAACCAGGTGGATAGCGCACTCGAGAGTAATGATACAAAAGACCGACTCGTCCAATCCATTGCTGCTGCCACAAAGGACCAGATAACAAGGGATATCTACTATGCCATACGTCTGGATTTTGAAGAAATTCAAAAGGAGATTACTACACTGAAAGAGAAGTTCAACATTCTCCAGAAAGAAGTTCTAGATCTACGCCGCATCAATGAAGAAGAGGAACAATACAGTCGACGTAACTGCCTGCGCTTCCACAGAATCAACGAAGCAGCAAATGAAAACACTGATCAGCTGATCATCGCATAACAACGAGAAACTGTGTATGCACTAGGAGAGCAAAATAAATATTTGTTTTATTTACTAATATAAAGCGCTTTGAGCATGTTTATGTAAAGGCACTATATAAATATCAATACCCTGTATGAATGTATGTCGTATGTAAAACAAACCATTCCAAATCAACATAAATGATGCTGCAATGTAAGTGTGTGTTTAATTTTTTTTTGTAGAGTTGTTTTATCAATCAGATATATTTTACTCCTGGGGACCAGAATTTAACACCACTATCTGAAAGACTCAACTTATTTTTTACCCATCGTTCATAAGAGGCAGTTTGTAAGTAAAGACGGAGAGTACTGACC
This sequence comes from Strongylocentrotus droebachiensis, assembly GCA_035222895.1. Lineage (NCBI taxonomy): Eukaryota > Metazoa > Echinodermata > Echinoidea > Camarodonta > Strongylocentrotidae > Strongylocentrotus > Strongylocentrotus droebachiensis. Next base: position 95,894 of record JAVYIG010005533.1, read on the forward strand.
GCTACATCAAAAACAATGCTACTGACAAAACAATTTTCTTTTGTACATGTCAATAGCATCAGTGACTAGGATTTCAGTATCACACAAAAGATAGAATGAGATGACCTATGAATTTTTGGAGCTTGCTTTTATTCAATGGCACTTTTACAGCCAATACAGAGGATAATTCACCCTTGATTTTCTGAAGCCCCATTACACATTACGATCTCTAAGAGCGTTGTGAATTGCCGAGAAGCCTGCCTGAGAGTAGTGCAGAATTTGACAAAACAAAATGTGAGATAAACAACTTAATATAACATCTCCCATTACTCTTAAAACACCATCCTTGTTATAGGAGACAGAAACTGTTAGGTTCTCACCTATCTCATTTGCATCTACATCTTCATGCATGTAGCAGTAGACAAGTTGATCTGGCATCATGTAGCATCCTGAGAGAGCTTCTAGAAGCTTAGGAGTGATGAAACGAACTGTCAACGTTGGCCCAATCCGATGTGCCAACCACATAATGCTCTCACTTGCAACGTCGCTCAGGCTCTTGCCGATGAGTGTGTTGACTTGGTAGAGTTTAGAGGACAACTGCTTCTTGTCGGTTCTCCTGTACTGATCAATGGGTTTGGTCTGGCTTGTAAAGAGTAGGTCCTGTTCTTTGGTTTGAGAATGGGTACTGGGAGATGGGGACGAGGTAGATTGGCGTGGTGAAGACACATCCTTTGAAGGAATTCTGTCAGAGGTGGGGGAGCCTTCATCAGGCTCTTCTGATAGAGAGGGTAGATTCCCTGAGCTGATGGATGCTGTATCTGGTTCTTTGCCCATTGAGATGGTTTCACTGCCATCGCTGTCCAAAGGCGATGCCTGCCCACTGTTAGAGCTTCCATCATCTCCATCGTTCTGAGACCCAAGGACATCTTCTTCATCTTCTGTCTTCTCCTTATCCTGGTCAGTATTCTCCATATCGCTGATTCCTTGTTCAATTGTCCTCTCTTCACCAGCATCATCTCTAACTTCATCACCATCCTCACTTCCAAACAGCTCCTCATCAACAGAGATGCCTTCTGTTTCAGCCAGGAATGTCTCAGCCTCTTCTGTGCCGTTGCTCCCCCCTGAGGCCATTGTGGCGATACAGCTGGTCTGCTCGCTAGCACCATGCACAAACGTGGGGCACTGCTTCAGCCCATTTGTTGCTTCTGTGACATAACTCACCAAGGTGTTTAAGAATGGCTTGAGACCCAAGGACATGATGACCTGAGAGAGAAAAGAATGCTGGAACAGCAGGAGGTAGTCTGGCGAGGTGAAGTCGGAATCGAAGAGACGACCCAAGGGAGCAAGCAGTTCCTCCGTCGCTAACTTGGGACCAAGGTGAGCTGTGTACTTGCTGAACAAGGACAGCGCCGCATACACGGCGGTACTGCCCTCCTCGAAGAGACTCCTGATGTAGGGAAGCAGGATATCCCTTCCTTCTTTGGTGATGTCTTTGGTGCACCTTGGCAGCCACTGCCTGGCCAGATGGACCATACTCATAGCCTGATGGTCAGTGAGGTCTGTGGGATGTAGCTCCTGGTCATCTACCTGGAACCTCTGCAGGTGAAGCTCAGCCAGGAACTGATGCAAGGACTGAAAGTACTCAGGAAATGGAACGAGACCTGAGTGAGGTTGAAGGAGAAGGCCAGGGCACATCGGTGGATGGCCATTTTGACCACTCTGAAAGTATGCAGACAACTCCCAAGGCAGGCCTTCATCTGAAGTCTTGTCCATCTTCAGCAGGGTATTCATAATCTCTCTGACTGGCCTGAAAAAGAAAAGGAATTACCCAAAACAATAAAATGATATGCATGGAAACTGTGGAACATTCTCTTATCCATTACTATAAATATTGATACACTACGTATGCATACAGTGTCAAGTTCATGAATATTCCCATGGATGTTTAATGAAACAAATAACTTAAACTTTTATTAAAATTTGAATTACAAAATTGATATCCTTTGTTATATACTAATTGTTCAGCCAAAGAAACAATTAAACCTGGCAATTGTCATTTTTTTCAAAAATATTTGGAGTGACTTTCACAATTTTGTTGTTTTCCAAAAAATATGACAATCCATTCCAAATTCAAGATTCATGTACTGGATACAAGTATGATGAAATTAAGTATTGTTCACCCAGGGTAACCTCATCAGTATTAAAACTGTTCTCTCCGAGGGCCCTGCAATTATGTCATTAACCCAGCTTCAGCCAAGCTACCACGATAAGGTACTCAAGCATTCACAGAATATCTTCCTACCAGCTCATCTACTTCACCTGGGTGGGAAGTGGCAAATGTAGATAAATATCTTGCTAAAGGACGTTAGTGCCAAGGCAGGACTCAAACCACGAACCTTGTGATTCACAGCCAGTGAGGAATCCTCTAGACCACGACACCTAATAGATTGATACTATCCAGAGTACACAATATATTTACCTTGGTAATTCCTGATATTCAGCTCCTACGACCCTCTGGAGATGCTTCCATCTGGACTCCAAGTCCGACCCAATTTGGCGGAACCTCAGCTTTGGGGCAAGGCATAAGTCAGCAACAGCACAGCCTAATGCTACAGCATCCCTTGCAACAAGCTGCTGCCACTGGACCTGTGTTTCCTCCTGATTAGAGCAAGAAAAAAAAGAATGGTGGAACAATTGGTATTATGAAGACAGGCTCAAAAAACTTCTGAAGTCCTTTTATTTATTAGAGAACAATGAATTGTACTGGCTCTAGTCAGTACAGTGTTTCACAAAAACATCATAGATCAAAATTTGCCAGCATTCAATTGAAACGTGTTAATTGAAATTAATACCTGATTCAATGGGATGTCGACGAACTGGTACTTATGACGGTTTTGTGAAATAATGCCCTGTCTTTTTATTTTCAATTAGCCTAAACATGTGGACTAATGTCTGCAGTGCTGAAGTTCTGCAATATAAAGACACTGTATCCAATATGATTTGGATTGCAATTGGTTGGTTACTAAAAGGCCACAAAGAAACACATATGTAAAATATATTTCAAATATATGACATTCAGCCCTGCTTTTTAATGAAACCGAATATAACTAATTTTGTATCCAAGCCAAAAAAACTGAGTAGAATACTTCATACTTCCGACATATAAAGCATTGTGACAGAATACTAGTTCTGGGGGGTGTTTCACAAAGATCCTTAGTCGGACTTATCTCTAAGTTGGACCTAACAATTATGGAAAGCCGTAAGCATCTTTGAAAATATTTTGTAAAAGTTATTTTTAAAAGGCATAAAATGTTGATTCAAATCATTCATTTTTCTACTCTGTTCCTGATGTCGAATTTATGAAAAGTCTAAAATACCTGAATTTTGGGTTTTTAATATATTTCATTTTAAGGCTACAAATGGCTCTCCATAATTTTATAGTCCAACTTAGAGTTAAGTTCGACTTTGGATCTTTGTGAAACACCCCCAGGTCTTACCACTTGGTGCCTCGTAGGTAGATCATAGCTCGACTTGGAAGTGAAGGAGTAGAGAGACTCAAGCTGATTGAGTGCAGAGAGTGGATCATACTCCTCAGGTAACATAATGGTGGCTAGCTCTGGTCTGATCAGCCTAGAGTCAAGGGGCATGTCGGACTTGGGTCTGGAAGGCAGAATTACATTCATTTTATATCAACTGTATCAAACTGTGCAATACTTTAGACCCTGTATGGAAAAAAGTTTCATTCTCTCAAAATTCAAAGTTCTCTGTAGAAGGTTCTTTTTTGAGCATATGCTATTGTCGATGGATTCTGATTAGATATGCAAAATTTATCTTTTTTTCCAACTCTGTTTTCCTTATATCCTTCTCTTTCTATTTCTCTCTCTGTACTCTCTTTCTAATATCCTTTTTTGCTTTATCATCTTCTTGTCTTTTTCTTACCGGTATTCTCTATTTGTGTGTGTATGTGTGTGAGCAAGTGTCTGGTATGCCTCTGTTGTTCAGGTATAAACTGATGTGCAAATGCTGTATGTTCTGATTTTATGTCCTACGTCTAAACTGAAACTTATTGTAAGTTATTATAATTCTGTTTGGAAAAAATATGTTTGTATCTGGTTTTGCAGTAGATAGTTGCCATGGTGATATTTTTACCTGAAAAAGGGCAGTTTCCTCATTGGATTTTTGCTCAGCTGCGAATCTTCTGCTGCCGAGTAAGAACCGACCACGCTCTGTGCCTCTGTGTTGAAAGACTGGGTTCTCATACGTATTGAGCTAGCATCAGAGTCCTGGAATTCACTGTTCCTTTCACCATCAGCAGAGATCTAGAAAATATAGAAGTAACGATTTGTCGCTATTCAAATGCTTGGAAAATACAGCAAATACCTCTAGATCAAAAGCCTGAAATGTCTTGAAGGACACAGTTCTTCTGGAAAGATCTTTCTTCTGAAATGTTAACCAAACTCTGTTTGTAGGTGTATAGGGTTTTGTTAATGTATTTCTAATGGAGATGAACACTAAATCTGTAAAGGCCCTGTTTCATTAAACTTCTTTAATCTTATCAATAACATGACACAATAATTGTTATAAGCTACTGTTATCCTTAAATTTGATTGGCTACGAGCAGACTTGTCATAGATCTGTGGCAGATGTTATTGATAACAAGTTGTATTAAACAGGCCCCTGGGGGTTGTTTCACCAAGATCCAAAGTTGAACTCATCTTTAAGTTGGACTTAAAAATTATGGAAAGCCGTTAGCATCTTTGAAAATATTTTGTACCTAGTTTTTTAAGAGGCATAAAATGTTGATTCAAATCATTCATAATTTTCTATTATCAAGGAGATTTCATGTTGTGGAATTTATAAAAAGTCTTAAATACTTGATTTTTTATCTTTGAACATATTTTATTGTAAGGCTACAAGTGGCTCTCCATAATATTTAAGTTCAACTTAGAGTTAAGTACGGCTTGGGATCTTTGTGAAACACCCCCAGGTGTCAAATCTCACACTAGGATCCACCATTGTAAATATTTATAAAAACCTTCCTTAAAACCTTGTTCAAGCACACATGATGAAAGTAACCCAGGATAAAAACGACAGTGGCAACAAGGAAAACCAATTTGATATATAAATGAATAACAAGTGGGGGTGTAAAAAAGATAGATGCATTAACTAAATGACCTCTATCTGAAATGAATAGTGAAATGAGAAGCGAACTGAGCTTATGTAATTTCAATTTGCCGGATGATTTTGTCTTTTTAGATGGTAAACTGCATCTTGTGTTAACAAGGCTTAATCAGGGCTCGATACTAACCAAGCCCCTGAGACACATGGTACCCAAAATCTAGGTCTGGACCCCCAACATGTCAAAATTTCAAAATCTCTACATAGGGTCCAACGCATATAGACCCGAACATTTTGGTCAAAAGTCCTGGCTTAATAACTACAAAACCTCCTTACTGTAAGGCTGTCTTTGTTGCGAGGAGAGACACTTTCCATCATTTCCTGGTCTGAGACCACCTTGCTGCTATCGCTTCCTTCAACTCCTACAGCCATGTCTTGCTCTGATCTAGGAGCACTCTCCTCTTGAGTTGTGATGGTAACGGATGACCCCACATCAATCTGCGACCTCTCAATGTCCGGTGCCTCCAGCGACATGTAGGGGGATGGAGAGAAGCGTTTGGGGTGAGGCACGTTGAAGAGCTGCACGACACCATTGTTTGCTGGCAGCGTGTGTTGGTCGACCACGCACAGCACCACGTTCTTGGCTTTGACTGCCGCTGAACCAGAGAGCTGGACAGGTCGGAGGAGAGAACATATCACAATTAATAGTTTACATGAGAAGGAAATATGATTTAAGTCAACAATGTCGTTATTTTTTAAAGCACAACACCCAATGCTACAACCACTGCAGCAACAATCTGTCTGATACCATAACCAAAGGGAGATTATTTATCCATGCATTGCATTGATTTCGTGTTAACATACAACATGTTAGCTGATAGCAATCAAGTGTGAAACCACATTGTTCAACCTAGTACTAGAAAACCAATGTTATACAAACAGTGTTTAAGATACCATATCTATATAAATTTATCAATGAAACAAAAACGTAATCTTGGTTTTTTTCTATAATGAATTCTGATGCTTGTTGCACAATGAGAGGAATATATGCTTTCCAAAAAGATATTTTTCTGCAACTTGCACTTTTCTTTGATGTGATTGCTCTGTTGAATAACAGATGTTTACAAAAATTAGTCTGCTACACTGATACCTTGCAGCCAAAGGTAAGATCAATCCAGCGATGCAGCCTCTCTGAGACGTAAGGACTTTCCAAAACAGCTCTGTGTCTCTGGACAAATTCCTCTGGTCCTTTGCACCAGGAAGGCACCTCCAGATCAGGCAGATCATCATGAGTGGACTTGAAGATGGAGGCATCGGAGAAGAACTCTGGGATGCATTCATCAGGTGTCCAGCCCTGCAGCCTCTGCATGCTGGCTGGGTACTCGTTGGGCACCCACACCGATCGGACGTGGGTCTGGAGCAGAGACTTTGGCGTGCAACGTGCCTTGTAAATGTAGTAGGTGATTTCAGAGAGGACATCTGAGATGTGGTGAGGTACTTGACCGGCGAGGTTGCTTCCGTCCTCCTCGTTCATGGCCTGCATTTGTAGCGCCGACTCATAGGTGAAGTCTAGCTGATCGTCTCCCTTGTTGAGCCTGTACTTGGATTTGGAGAAGTCCCGATAGTTGCCATCAGGTCGAGTGAAATCCATGACCCACGGCATGATGGGATGGTGGTTGGGGTTGCCCATTTGACGATTGGCAAGACGATTCAGGATCATGAGATAATCAAAATTTGTAATCTGGCCCATGGCCCATTTCTGCATAATTTCTGGTAGCACATCCATCTTTGCACCACTCCCGTTACCACCACCTATTGCACAAGGCTGATCTATAACATTGTCCAATCTGTTAATTTGCACTTCACTTTCATCTGCTATTGCACCACTTTGAGTTTCAGGCAAAGTCCTTTGAGTTCTTTGGTCATGCATCGCAAAGCTCAAGACATCGTTCCACTTTGGCCCACAGAATTGCACCCAGAGTTTTTCATCGATGGTAAAATCCGTCAGCGATAAGTTCCCGCATGAAACACCTCTTCGGTGGCAATGGCTCACTGCATGGAACATTTGAAAGATGACGAAGAGGACCTTACCATAAGAACCAGAGAGGAAGGCAGGACTGAACATGGTCGCGTCCTGGACTGTGTGTTCATGGTGAGGCTGAAGTAAGTACATGCAGTCTTTGGTGACAATGCCGCAGAACAAAGATACCATGTTGGAATGTTCGACACCTTGAGATTGTGCCGTATTAGAAGATTTCCCAGACGTCTTCGAAGATGAGTCTGACATTCCTTCTCCATTGATGTAGATGATTGGACACCCATACAACTGCTGTATCAGATCAATTACAGTTGTGGAGTCAACCTGTAAATGTAAAGCATGAATGTGTGTATGGATCTTTAATCTATATAAACATTGTATTTCCAGCATGAAAATATTTTTGATGCAAGCCAGCCTCTCTCTGGATAAGACCACCAACATACGCTGGCTTTTTAAGGGTTGAAGAGAACACATACAAAAACTGTCACACCCCCCCCCCCCCCTTCTTATCAAATTGGTGAAAGAAACCTGAAAATATTTGTTAACTCTATTTTTCTTCCTTGTCATCAACTAAAAAATGTAATAAATTATGCATTGTGCCCCCCCCCCCTCTTTAAAAAAAAACCCAAACCTCAACTTCATAGAGTTATTTGGCCACTGAACTCATGATCTCCAGAAGCTACAATGGGCCGACACCTCCTCCCGCTCCTCTTTTATAAAAAAATACTGGATCCATCCCCTGATTACCTGAGATGATAAAGAATGATGATATCTGTTGAGTGTAGAAGAGGTCTTTTGATAAGTTTCGTCCCATTCGGCTTTGTAGATCTGTTTAGCCACTGTCCCCATGAACTCCATGAAGCTACTTTCAGCGGACATCGCTCGATCTTTCTGGATCGGTGGTAGACTAGGAGGAATAAAATAGAACAGCGCTGCAATAAATCTTAAGACAATGTATCCAAGTTATGTCTAGGGGGGTCTGCTACTTACAAAGTGGTCAATCAAACAGACCACAAACATAAATAAGTAACATATAAATGAAGGTCACAGAAAGTAAAGATTTTCTCCAAGTCAAGTCATGGCTTTGTTAGCATTGATATTTTAAAAAGATGTAAGAAGTCTCTTCATTACTGGAGACCCATTATAAAATTCTTGTAATGCTCTGTCCAAACATTTATAAAATGTGATAATTGTATTTTCTATGCGATACATCGTAAAGCTAGAAAATATTGTTTGTTCAGTTCACATTATTGCAAACATAACAGGACATGTGTGTTACAAATGTTTTGGAATTGCTGAGTACGATAGAGCGTATAGTGAGAAAAAGCAATTTAAGGGTGTGGCGCAGCTCGTGTAAATTAAACATATTTTCTTAAATTAAATAATTTTATTGCAGAGTAAACACAATTTCAAATGTTTTAAAATGGGTGAAGCCAAATATGTTCAACTCTCAGAACAGTGTGACAAATTAACATATTATAAAATGCCATTCCTTCACTCTCATTATGTTTTGTTTTTTGTTTGGATTTATATGTACAGTATGTATGTTTATTCTGTATTTGTAAATGTGACTATTTTATATATCTTGTATTTGTAATGATGAGTGTAAATAAATAAACTTGAACTTGGATTTAAGTATAAAATCCACCAACTAGTGCTCGAAAAGAGTTTGTTCAACGTTCATGTCATTCTAAAATTCCAAGATGTACATGTATACCCAGATCCTTCTTGAATATGTTATAAAGAAGGGTGGATTGATGAAATATTTTAATGTAAATGACAGAAATAGTCAAAGTCGATTTCATTCATTTCTTCACCATGGAGAACAAATTGGCATCTAGGCGGAAGGCAAACTTCACCACCAACGAAATTCAAGTCTTGGTGGACGAAGTGGAGGCAAACAAAAATTTACTTTTTTTAAAGCTTCAAAGATATCTGCTCTTCTCAACTAAAAAGGACTAAATGGGAAGAAATTGCCCAAGAGGTCCACACGGTCAGTTCGCTTGGAAACAAACGAAGTGGGGAAGAAGTAAGGACGAAATGGTTGAAGTACCAGTCGTCAGTCAAATTAAAGGCAAGCAAAATGAAGCGCTATGCGATGAAGACGGGAGGAGGTGGACCTCCGAAGGACGAAGACGTATTGGATGAAATAGACAAGAAGGTCCTGGCAGTACATGGTACCAGCACTTACGTGATTAGCCTATATCAGGTACAAAACCTGCTAGTAGTAAATAGGAGCAGAACCAAATCTTTCGGTAACAGGTTCTTTGAATGTGCTGCACCAACCCTTTGGAACTCTCTTCCTGGCACTCTCCGTGCTCAGTCAAACATAGATGTATTCCAGAAAGAACTAAAGATATATTTGTTCAACATTTCATTTTGATTTTGCACTGGTTGGTCACATCTCTGCATTGTGACTGACTGAATGTGTAGCGTAATGCCAGGAAGAGTTCTCCAAAGAGTCTCCCAACAAGCGGGATGTTTATCTATTTATTTTATTTATATTGTTGTATCGGGCCTTCCTCACCATCACAATAATTTTCAAATATTATATTACATGTATCACTTAATAGAAGCTACATGTACTATTGATTTTACTAATGTATACTGTATGCCTGCTTACTTTGTGAAAGAAACGTTGTGGAATCGATCAGAAAAGGTTGATCATCTAGCATCTAGCATCTGCAAGGTTCTGGAATCATCAAAATGATAAGAAATTTGGCCCATTCTTCGTAAAGTTACAAGCACTATACACAGAAAGATGTATATGGGACTACCCTATATCTCTCACACGACCATGAGAGAAACAAATTTACCAAATATATGAATTAGTAGACGGTTTCCCGGCAAATTTTTTATCATCATGTATTAGTCAAAACATATTCTTTCACATGATTGGTAATGAGAGCTTCCATTTCATTTTTTGAAATGGGGCGTTTCCAATACTGGTCTTTACCTTTAAGAATATACATATGTAATTATTTCTATATGTCTTCATTTCTGTTGTCTTCTGCATTCGTATCTTGATTTTGAAATGTTTGTAAACCACATTAGTAATACCTTTGGTACATAAATGCACTATAGAGCTAATTATTACTATTATTAAGTACAAAACCTTGGAATTATTCATTATATCATAACAAAAACTGCTCCGTTCAAAAAAAATTCTCACATGGACTATTTTAACGTGAAAAAGGTTGAACTACTTTATATACACTTTACCTTTTAGAATTGTATCATGTTTTAAGAAGGCAGTTAAAACTATGTTATTGTCTAAGTATTGATCATGTCGTGTGTAATTCTACTGTATTCATGTTCGTGTGTACATTGACTGTATATTCAACAATGATGTGTAATCGTCCATGACCTAGCATCGTTTTTTTTTCCATTCATGAATGAGCCTGCATTCAATCAGCAGCTGTATGAGAATTATTGTAATATTACCAACGCTCCTCCTCCTCCTCCCTCTTCTCTCCCCTTTCCTTTTCTTCTCTGCAAGTCACTCTTTTTTATGTTTATTTGTATTGTTGTATCTAAGTTGAGGGCTGCCGGCACGTCAAGCTACTTTGCTTATTACTGTAGCCCTCCTGCATCTAATGTATGTTAATTTCCATTCAATATATTTGTTTAAATTCAATATATGTGTTTAATATCGTTTATTATCTGTATAAAAATTATATACACTTGAAATATTGTATCAAGCCATATTATGTTCATGAAAATGTATGATGAAAAAAAGAAAAAAGATGCAGAAACCAATAAATCAAATCAAATCAAATTTAGAGTATAGTGAATTTTTGTAATTTATAAATTAAAGGTATTGATGGTGGCATTGATTTAATATCAGCGGCATCATCGGCGATACCGGTTTCTGCCGCAGCCATCCCTGATGAGTCAATCGCATCAAAGTCGGCTCTAGCACTGCACACCACCACCCAATATCAGCCACACTCGGCTCAGACGCACACACCATGGCGAACAAATGCGACATTACCCCCAAAGACGTGAAATCATTGCCAATGGCCGTAAGTTCGCAGGAAAACGCATGTCGAACCTCAAAGACCTAACAGCGAGGAACGCAATACTTCTCAGTCAGGCTCGTCTTGATGAGAAGGTGAAATCAGCGTGGTCCATTGATGGAAGGATTTTTGCAATTTCGAGACAATCTGACAGTGTGAAGAAACTAATAACCTGCAAGAGATTGATTATCTATGATTTTCATGTACATGGACATGCAGTTAAGTAGACTTTGTGTTGATGCATTATTGCTTGATTTTTTTAAAAGTTTTTTTTGGCCTCTTATAGGTTATGAATATTTCCCCTTTTGGAGGGGTATTTTTCATTTTGATGTTTTCTCCTCACAATTGTGGGTTTTTGTTTTTGTTATTGATACTTGTTTTCATCATGTTTTTCCTTCTACAGTGTATACAATTTCAACTTTTCCCTTCTACTATCCAACTTCTTCATTTCTCTCTCTCCCTTTCCTTTTCTTTGGTTTTTTTCTCTTGTTATTCTCTAACTTTTTTTCCGATGTCATGTGTAGACTGTAACTGTAATTGTCCAACACTAATCTCTTACTAACCTGAAAGTCCCATTGGAAGGCTTCTCAATCTTGGAAACGGATATCTTCTGCCATGGTCTCACAGCTCTGGCAAAGATTGCGCTTCGGCTGCTGGAGGTCCACCTTGGGATGCCAACGTCCGAGGACGACGGAAGGCTTCCCGTCTTCTGAATGTGCCACACCCATTTTTCATGTACCTGCATAGTTTGAACAAACAAGAGATGCACTAACATATTTTAATCTTCAAAAAAAATTATCTAGATGAAAGTGGAAATAATGTTTTTCAATGAAAAGGACACATAAATGAGAAAAATTACTAATTTGTTAATAGGAAACCACTCGTGTCAGTGTGATAACACTTGTATACAAGTTTTCTGTACCTCCTTACAATGGGAATGTCCTCTGTAAGCATGATACCAGTGTGGCACACAAGTGAATTTAAATTTGCAAATTTTAATCTGCTTACCTAACACAAAGGCTACCCATTACTCCACCAATTTTTTTTATCCAGAACTTTTTTTTAATAGAAGTTCTTTCTAAATGCAAAGATTTTTTTCAAAGCCATTCTCCATGCTTTAAAGGTAAAGACCAGTATTGGAAACGCCACAATTTCAAAAAATGAAATGGAAGCTCTTATTACCAATCATGTGAAAGAATATGTTTTGAATATTACATGATACAAATTTTGACGGGAAACCGCCTACTAATTGATATATTTGGTAAATTAGTGTATCTCTCGCCTGTTGAGAGATATGAAATGCACGTGTCGCGCACGTGTGTGTAGTCCCATATACATCTTTCTGTGTACAGTGTTTCTAACTTTATGAAAACTTGGCCAAATTTCTTATCATTTTGATGATTCCAGAACCATGCAGTACATCTATACTAAATGATCAACCTTTTCTGATCGATTTCACAACGTTTTTTTCACAATGCAATCGCATGACCATAACTGGTCTTTAGCTTCAATACATACATAATACATGTGGGTTGTTCCTTTGTAGAACTTGTATCAAACAGATCAGTTCTGTGTAGCATACAGCCTTTCCATATTCTTCTAGTAGCATGATCACTACAACATTCATGCACACACATTCCACACACTCCATGTTCAGTCAGGTAAAACTAGGTCATGTGCACATCTCTGTCTGCAACCTCATTTGCATATCATCTGCACTTCTGCAGATTCATTTGCATACACAGGCAGAACAACTCATTTGCACATACCAGCACACTCATTTGCATACACCTGTGTATTTGCAAAGTGGAAACTCATGTGTATACCCTTTTATCTTTGTATATTTCATTGTTAACACTTCCTATTTGTCTGCCAATACAAGAATGGCAAGAGCGGCCAGTACAAGAATGTATGCAGCCCCTTTCGATGGCAGTCTTTCAATTTGATAGTACGCATAAACTTTAAATAGTTTAATAAAACTGGTCTATTCATCAGGGTGGTAAATAGCAACCATGTAGACAAGTCATAATGTGTTGAATGTATACAGCAAAATACAATAATTATAAGTTTAATTCTCTTCTGCATTGAGTATAAATAAAGGAAACTCTTGCTCTCCTGACACAAATAAATGAGTAAATTAATTTAAAGGTTAATAATATAAATGATGCACAAAGCAGAACAATAAGAAAGATGAAAATGTTAGAGTCAAGTAAAATGGAAGAATCCAAGAAGTGGAGAGAACCAATACACAGAATGGAAGGGTGATCATGAGATGTTTTGAATATAAATGAGACCTAAACAATAGAATCATGTGAAGTGGCAATGAAATGGAAGAAACTAGGTGTTCCAATAGCAGTGAGAGTTGTACAAGATGTCCATGACAGAGAGAGAGAGAGAGTAGGACATAATAGCCATTTTCATAATGTAACCAAATGTATGCATGTTTGCTTTTCTTAAACAGCTCAATACAAATTATTTCATTCACCTGTTACAAATAAATGTATCTCAGTAGTCAGAATTCAAATTGCATACATGCCCTATTGATAGATTGGACAAGCCATAACGTTTGTCCTACCTAGCAACAACTAATGTATGCAATATCACATTCCGACTATTGAAATGCAATCATTTGTAACAGGTGAATTAAATAATTTGTAACATGGCACTTGGACAGAGATTTGTGCATTCAATTTTATTACGGTACATTACAAAAATGGCATTTAAGAATCAAGGTAGAGGAGAAAAAAAATGGAAGGGTGATCATGAGGTGTCCTTAATATAAAACCATGTGAAGTGGAAATGAATGGAAATAAATATGCGTGTTAATGGCAATGAGAGTTGTATGAAGATGCTATGAGCAGTACAGTGGAATGCATGAAGCTGAGATGTAAATGAGAAATGCAAAAGAGATGTAAATTACAGAGTATGGAAAGCAAGTTGTGCAATATATATCAATGAAAACAACAGTAAATATGATAAGATGTAGATTTTGCAGTATATCCCAGAATAAAAATGAACTCACCACAACTGTGAAGGTATCTGGATCCAGATTCCGCTGGATCTGGAATGGATCCAGGCCCAAGTCCTGAGACACTCTCTTGACAGCCTCCTCTTCCTCCATGTTTAAGTACAATCTTAAGAAGAAAAAAATGGAACAAAGAAAGAGGAAAAGTGGTCAGGATGGGTGGGGTGAGAGTGGGATAGGGAAAAAACAGCAGAAATAGGGACAGAGTGATTTAGAGGTCAAATAAAAAGCAAATGAGTGGGGTAGAATAGTTGGAATATGCTATTTCTTTATGGTATTCGCTACTGGAAAGAAGACAAAATTACCATCCTTTTCCAATTAAATATTCACTGCGACATGCTTCTCTGGTATACAATAATTCGAACTTGGTTAGAAAATTTGAAAATAAAAAGATGTGGAACAAAAAATTGGCAATACTATAATATTATTTTGTTGCTTTTTTATTGTTTCTGTTTTAAATCCTGAGCTGATAAAATGACATTGCAGACCATATAGACATGTAAATCACTAAATCTTATTAAAATATCAAAAGTTCAATCAATCTAGTAAAATCTTTACATGTCAAAATATGACTACAGACTCTAAATATATGTAGAAGTGCATTGCTGATATAGAAGACTGTCTCTAATATCAGACATTTTAATTTTTTATCTACATTACCTCAGCTCAAAATACAAATTTGACGAACAGATTCCTCATTAAAAATTATCCCTTCTACCTGTCTGCTTTAAAAATGGACCATCTAGTTTTGTTTTCATAGCAGCTTTTGTATGATCAACAGTTCCATGCACAAATCCTGACCTCAAATAGAAAACATTTAGCAGGGAAAAATTGCCTTGTTGGAATGTTGTTGATGCTGTTTCTTTTTTTCTTTTGTCAGCTAAATCTCCATCATAAGAGAAAGTCTCCAAAATTGATAGTGTTAAAAAAAAATCCATTATAATACTCAAAACAAAATTAATACAGCATCATCTAACTTACTTTTTTGTGATAAGTCTAAGGAATCTTTATTAATATTAACAATTATGATATTATGAGAATTTTCATAGAAAAGAAGGCGTTATTCGCTGATACTAATAAAATAAAACATGTCATTAGAACAGCAAAGTTACAAAAACAGTAACAATAACATTTGTACTAGTAGAATCTTCAACCTGGCTAAAAGTTGAAACAAAAATAGTGATGAACATCGATCAACCACTTAAAAAATCAATAAGCCCTTGCACAATCAATAGACGATCTCCATTATATTTGAATAACTCTCATTTCCCATTGATTATCTGTGAACATTGCAATAAAACGTTTACAGCATCATTCCATGCATGTGCATTATTTCTCCATTCATTATCTGTGAACGTTGCAATAAAATGTGTACAACATAATTTCCCATCACGTGCACACATTCATCCAAACTCCCCTAGGCTAGCCAATTTGCAAAAGTACCACTCATCAATTTGAACATGTCGGACTGAACTGAAAAATGAAGCCTCGAAAAACATAAGATTTGCTTCAGACTCCAAGCTAATTGTACACGTATTTGAGAATTACACATACAAAACAAGAACATAATTTCCACCTAACAAATAAAAAGAGCAAAATGAACTAATAATAACTGGCTAGGCCTATACGAACCTTGCTTTGGTTTCAGTCTCGAGACAAAAGTGGGCCGTGTTGATGTTTTGCATGCGGAAATTGAATATATTTGCATTAAGTAATTTATGCTGAATAAATTATCAAAGAGAGAGGAATCAGTCCAATCTCGTTCTTTGTTTTCACTGATTACATAACACCTAAATGGGGTTAGTGCTTATCAATTTTACACTTTATTCATTGAAATAGTAAAGATGTAATTTCGAAACTGGTTATTAAATCTGCAGACGTATTAAATAGATTTTCACGACAAATGTCTCACTAACTGCAACAAATCGTCTATTCCGATTATGTCGTTATATAGTCGCGTACCATCGCCATGACTTTCGGTCGCGCGGGGTGTCTCAGTCGCCACTTGTCCCTGTGATTGACCGCTAGAGTGTAGGCAATTAAAGATGCTCCTCGTGGTCTCGGTCCTGTGGCCCTTACTGTAGGTGTAACCAAACCTGTCGCTACCCACATCTCTCCTGTCAGAGGTTCTCCCGATGCTCAGCGCTCGGTTGCAGAGCCTTGTCCTCCCGCTCTCCTAGAGGGTTCCAAATCGGGTGTATCTTCGTGGATAAGGTGCCTCATCCTTGTTGTCTAGTACTTCTGGGGGGAGGTCTGTCTTTCGTGAAGCCAACGGTTATGGCGCGACCATTAACAGAGCACCACATGTGGTGGAGCTCATTTTTTGACATTTTTTTTTCTTTAAAAAAAAACGGATTATGATTGATTTCTTTTAACAATTCTAGATGAAGGTGAAAATTATCTATAAACCTAAATGAAATTTTTTTATAGTTCAGGAAAAATTGAACTCAAACAATATTCGTAGATGAAAAAAAAAACCTAGCTATTTAACAAGCCAACTAATATATTATGTGTTTGATATCTTGATACATTTGAATCATGATTCTGTTCTATTTCCATGTACTGGTACTTAGATACAAATATTTGTGATTTTATAATTTCTTCAATTAAGTTCTTTAGAATCAATTATGATTTCCTACCTCTTTTGATAATAATCTTTTTCTTCTCATTCTAGTGGGAGTTGAAAAATATCAATTTGTAAAGAGTTATTTCTGAATGTCTAGAATTTGTATTGAATCATAAAAAAGAACTTTGGTACATAATTAATTCCTATCAAGTGAGCTTATAATTTGTCTGTAGCTGAAACTATCTTAAACAACTTTTTCTCATGTGACTAAATATATATATACCCCATTTAAAAACAAGTGTTCCTCCCGGCCCCCCCTACTCCGAGAACAGACGGACCCCATGCGTGTTACCAAAATGTCCGGTAAAGGGGTACTTTTCGTGCGACAAAGTCCGGCCCGAGAATTGTAAAAAAAGGGGTGTTTTAACTTTTCACCCAGGGATTTCTTTAAAAAGGGGGTGTTTTTTTCTTTTTCTCTCTCATCTCTTTGGACTCCTGAGAAATTATTCCGAATTTAGGGGGGTACATTGAGCATTTTTTAATGAATTAGGGGGGTCTCCAAGGCAGGAAAAGCCCGCGAAAGGGGGGTTTCGGAAATGTTGGCAGTCCTCAGATAGGGGGTGCTTTCAAAAAGAGGGAACAAGCATATGTGTACCCTAAATAACACGGAGTGGGGGGGGGGGGGGCCGGGGTGTTCCTACACTAAAACTAGTAAATACTGTGTACTCTGAAAACAAGTCACTTAAATGTTCTTCCTAAAAAAGCTTGTACACCATCTTTACCATAATGACACAAATAACTGAATACAAGTGCACAGAAACATATATTTTCAATTTATTTGGAAAATATTATCCTGAATAAAATTCACATTTCATTAGAATTCACTAAAGAGTATTCTAAATCCCTTTTCAGATCCGGTCAATGTATTAAATAAATGGGGGTAGTGGTTACATTGATATCTGCAAACAAAATAAATGCCACTCGATGGTATAGATATTTGGATTTAACCATTTCTGTTTCTGTACGAGAAAAAAGTAGGCATATTTGACAAAACAGATTGCCTAAACCTCAAATAACTACCTAGAGTATGGAAGTAAGGTTTCATTCACTAACTGACATTGACAAATATAATTTTATTTTGAACAGACCCAATAGGATTAGAGTGTGCTGGAAAAATATCAAATATCACTCATATATTCATATTTTGAATACCAGTATCACAGATCCCCATTCTCAATTTAAAAAAAAATCAGTCAAAAGACTACCAATCAATACAACTTACTAGCCATATTGTCAAGAACATAGGGTTATCATCATCAATATTGTACATTTACCAGATCAGTTGCCAGTGAACAGTCTTTCTCAGTGCATTGACAAGGTTAATAAAAACTAAGATTCCGAAAGAGTTGTTAACAAAATGCAGCTTACAATTTGCAAGTGCAAAAACTAGCCATACACTTCAATGTATTATTCTTCATTAAATGGTAATATATCTTCAGATTTAGAGCTCCTAAGGATAGAATGAAAGGGAACACAAGTCAACACTTTTGCATTTCTTTTGCAGCAAAGGGACCACCATGCTCAGTTTGGTTACAATTTTACTCAACTCAGTATTTCATTGTCTCACTCTACAAAGCACTCATGTGAATACATTCCATTTCAATATAGCTCCCAATATGTTTTTCTTCAACTTCACAAGTTAAGACTTTTTTAATTACAACAAATACATGGAGTTAGATGTATTTTAAAGTGGCATTCAGTTAAAAGTTCTACATAATGGCTAGAAAAAATTTCGTTTTCAGTACATCATATCTCTGAAGTACATATTTAAAAAAATTAATAATACAATCAATACCATGATAGTTCCACTAAAAAGTGAAGAGAACAGGATAATGATTTTGAGTTCAGGGCCCCGTCTTATAAACAGTTGCGACTATGTACATAAGAGAGAGGGGACTGCAAACTTGCGATTGATTAGAGGACTTGTGATTGATTCAGAACAATCGCAACTCTTTGTAAGAGAGGGCCCAGATCTATATACTTAAATATGTACACACAAAACTACTATATTTACAGCAGGGTAATTCAGCATTAGAATTAAAGGGACATGTTTTGCATCGCCTGGCCTACAGACTACACAAAGAACCGAAAGAACCAAAAAGAATTGTTTTAAAGTTATGTAGTTGAAGAAACCTCACAATTTAGTCATTCTGAGCAATTTTTCATAATTTTCGTAATTGAATGGAAAATAGACATACAGGAAGCAGAGATGTCCAAAACATATTGTTAAATTTTACAAAATAAATAATGAATCACAAATCACTTCCAATGACCATTGATTACGAGGGTACTCTGACTTGATGATTACTCCTAAACAAATCTAGATCAATTGCTTGTATGATTAGTAGGCTTGAAACTGTTGTCAACATGTCCCTTGTTCTAAAAACTGAGTTGCCCAGTAACTTTCAAGAAGCAATGGAAGAACATCTTTTCCGCCATTCCTTTACTTTACAAGTTGTTTCAACATTTTTAAAACAGGATGTATCAGACATTCTTAGGTCAAAGGTCATACGGTATGTAATATATTAAAGGGCTGAATGATATATTTCAGAGGTATTTCCTTCCTTTTTGTGTGCTAATATAAATTTTAAAAATTCGCATTTTAAGTTGAAAGTATGCAATGTGTCACAGTCTACTAATTTGGACGAAGAATGTGAATCGTACTTCTTTGTCTTTCTTTTTTGTATATACTTGGTCCCTTATAACACCAAAATGTTAAACAAAATCAGACACAATACATACTGAACCCTCTAGAACAGTTCTGATGAATCTCATGGATAAATCCCATGGTAAAAAAAAGTGGACACTATAAAAAAGATTTGGCAAATAAATATATGTGTACTATTACTAAAAATAGGCTCAGTTTTAAATAGTCTACTTTTCCTTTGAACAAGATAATACCTTTTCTTTGACATACTTTGACATGGCCAAGAAAATGACGTCCAGATTGAAATGATACACCCTGCTTTCTTTGTTGGGCATATAAATACATGATATACTATACATCTTTACAATATATTTTACACAGCATAGACTATACAATGTACATGTACCTGTTTGAAAAAAAGAATGATATTGCTATAATGGTATCAATCTTACATACACAGTAAGAAAACAAAATTATAAAAAATCATTCAAAAATCAGCAAAAAGTGGCATGATGTAAAATGTCAACTGTCATAAAAAACTCTCCTTTCATCTTGAAGGCAAGTTTAAATTGTTGCTGTTTTCTGATTCAGAAATACATTCGTTGTATGGAGTTATTAATATACGGTACTTGTGGAAGAAATAAAAAGAGTAGCTTTTTGTTCATTGATGCACTTAAATGTTCAAGTCTGAGTCAAAGCTTCAAAAACAAAAGATAATAATTGATACTACTTTCCAGGAACATTACAGCCAAACACCTTTATCTCATTAAGATTACCGGTAGTAAAAACTTACAAGGATCAAAGTATGTTTGACTGACATCAACTGTTGCTGAAGCTGCCTATGGCGAAACACATTTTTGCCATGCAACATCTACAAAGTGTCCTCGCTTGCGTTGCATTTTGGGCATGTGCAAGGTTTTTTGTTTTTATACATTACCAATCATAATTTGTTGTTGTTCTAGACCTGACATATTTAGAAAGTTCATAACCCTACTGGTTCATGAACTTGAAAAATATGAAGTGAAATAGTGAATGTGTACTTTCACTGTCAATTCATGCTCAATATTCTGTCATATTTAGTAATGCATTGGGCACAAAATGAAATATCTTGAGACTTGGCCCTTAATGAAAACATTTCTATCACAAATGTTTAGAACCGGCATTCTATTCTACTTTCCATCTGCAAACTTAGTATTTATTGGTCAAAACATATATGACGTTAATAAATATTAATAAATATCTATGCAAAAAAACACAAATATCTGTCAGTTTCATTTATATAAACCACTGTTTGCCTTGAAGAAAGGCGAAAAATCGATGTGTAGACGATGGATTTTCACTTCAAGCAAAAAAAAAATTCTAAAGTTTTGATCATCCTTTGACTACATCAACACAAAATATTTCAGTCTTTACATCATCCAAATTCTCAACAGTAACAGCTTATTTCTTCAGTGTCTAACAAATATTTTGAAATTTAACAAAATATTGTGTTTGTACCCTTCTACCAGGCAAGTAATGATAATTTAAAAAATAAATTGACAGTTATGTGAAATGGTAATCATGCAAATGAGTTATGTTTGGGATGAGTACCACCATTCTCTGTGTGGGTTATTAGGTGAATGTGTATCAATGTGATTAGATACATGACTCAAGTGTTTGGAGATATATCGGGCATCAAAGCTGGTCTAATTCCCTGTTTAAAAAAAGGGGGAGTACGTAATGATATCAACATTTGCATATGACATCAATGTCATCTTCATTACATTCTCATAATTTTGTTTGGTTAGAGCCAAAGGGGCATTAAGACATATAGATGTATTTTAACACAGACTAAATGCTCTTCTGGCTGTCAACAGACGATTTCTTCTATTTGTTCCATGAAGCATCCCTGACGAATGCTCAGGAACACCGTTCCACGTTCAGCAAGTAGTGTAGATGAGGTAAATAATGATGACCCCTTTCCAGGTGCTGGGTCCTTGGCCAAGGTCACTACTAACAAATTTCATCGGCTAAGAGCAACAAGGACATTAACTCCCATACTTTTACATAGAGTTTATGCCTTTCTGACTCTTAAATAGTTCATAGACAATGCCATTGGAGTGGCTATCTGTTGACTACCGCACATGCTGAATGGTGTACTTTCCCTTCTCCAGGTTGTGAAGGAGGAGCTTGGACTTGGTTCCGTCGTGTCTCCGAACCCACACCTCCCGTGCGTCGATGGCAGTTATTCTGGCCCTGCATGGTGATATGAAAATACAGAAAAAAAGGTTTTGAATAATGCTTTATTAACATACAAAAACTCACATGACACTGTAGCGGCCCTCTACCCAAACTACTGCGACATAATAAAATAACACGAGCTCCACACAATTAACATTTCCGTATCCTATAATACACAGATAAGTGGGTGTGCTTCGAGGCCTTTGGTGCACACAGCTTTTTTCTTTTATTACCATTCATTTACATAGAATAGGTTTATAATTTTTTTTTTTTTTAGCTACAGCAGGTTTTTGTTTAGGTAGTTTATTGTATCATGGTGTGAATGAGGCTTCAGCGAAAAGGAATAAATCAATGTACTCACGATACTGGAGAGTCCTCCCTATTCTCAATGAGGATCTGGTCCTTTTTGTGAAACGTTCTGCCGTCGTAGCGCAGCTTTCCTTCTTCATATTTGGCACTGTGTGATGTACGCCCTGGGGAGAGGTAACATGTGAAGTAGAGAGAAGACTATAATGCTATGTACAAAAAGAACATGCTCCTCCAAACAAGGTACAGTCAAACCTGTCTATAAAGGCCACCAAGGGGAAAGACGGTAGACAGGCGGCCTTTCTAGACAGGTTCTACAACACACATTTATTTTTCAAGGGAGACAAGATACTTGGACACTAAAAACAGTAAGACAGAATTGACTGTATAATGAGAGTGCAAAGTAGAGCGAAATTAGGGTTAGAGCCCATAACAAACGAAGTAAAGTTTATAATGTAAGAAATCAGCTATATTACATGTAATACTGGGGGCATTGAACTTGAAAAAACCCAAGAAACTCATGGGGAAAAAGAAGAAAATTAATTGAGTAATTTAATGTAAAATTAAATGAAATATATATTTAAAAAATATCTAATAGCAATATGAATGGAACTCCAAAGTAATACTCTGTCTCTAATGGTGTAAATACAAACATGGTTTAAGAGTTAATATAAACTTACCATCTGATTTCCTTCTAGCACTTGCACCTCTTGCCTGTAAATTACAACAACAAAAAAGCATGAATATTTCATATACTGATCCACATGTACACATGCATATATAATTTGAAAGGAATGCAGATATATAATATTACACAGAGAAACACAATGCAATATCATATAATTTTCAACTTGCAAGCTCTAAATAAATTCTAACTTGGAAAATTGAAGGCATCCAAACTCATAGAAGAATAATAATTATAATAATAATAGAATAGAGGCTTGTTTACATATACCAGTCTACGATCAGCCTTTGTACTTCTGGTTCACTTTTTTTCTTCTCAAAATCATATTTGCAGTATATCTTCACGCACAAATTAAGCTGTCTCCAAGGAGTTAAAATTATTTAATCATCATACATGCAAAGCATAATATAATTATAGAGTCATATGCCCTGCGGAAGAGTTGTAACACAAATTTTGGTTAAATTTAAAAAATTGAGTTTTGTGATGAAAAGGTTAAAAGAATAGAGAAAATTTATATCTTATCAACGATGTACATAGTGAATGGACCGAATGTGTTGTGTAGAAGTAGTCAAAGAAATTCTAAAGCTTTTAGATGTGTATTTCAGGAAATGCACATTTGCTGGCTGTGCATCTGTCCAGGCTTTTCTACTGGGCATATGACAATATCATCAACACAAATAAACTAAGTAATAAATAAACATCATAGATTAATTGAAAAAAAGAAAATCATACAATATTAACAGTACAACAACCTAATGTATTTACCTTCATTATTGCTGTCCAATCATCAAGGATGTCATCCTCTCGCAGCATATATATAATATAGGGACGTACATGGAGAGTCAAGGAAACAAATGACATGATAGTAATAAATATATCCCCACATTATGCCCATTTACTTCTGTCTGTTAGTGTGAAAATGAACCTTCATTAAAAGGAGGATTGAATAGAAGCACACACAGAAAAATAAGAAAAGGGGATTCAAGAATAATTTAGAAAAATATGACAAGGTTACAGTTTATTTTTTAAATTGAGAATCATTAATGACATAGTTGATTGTTAAAAAAATATATACATTAAACGTACTCAATGTATCACTTTTCTCTATTTTTATGATGGAACATAGTTTCTTCATGGGATGAAGTCATCTATAATAGTCACCTATTTTATGTCTGTTTTACCATTAAAATGGAAAAGGAATATTGCAAAACATATTGATGCAAGCACTGGGAGAGCTCTCCATCTTACTATTCTCCATTTTGTCTTTTACCCTATGTGACTCGGGCTTGTTTCAAGGACAGAACATTTTTAAACATAGGAAATTTGAGAAAACATTTATAGTGGTTGAAAAGGATATCTGATACAGCTACAGGTTTTTTCTTTCGGTCAGAATGTGTTGAATCAGGTTTCTTCCCTTTCTGCTTCAAGATTCGAGACTCATTCCATAATTCTGGAAAGTAAAATGATGAGAATATAACATGAGAATATATATAAATATATAAAAAATTATAAGTATGCAATAATAACAAGAAAAAGATACAATTACTATAACATAATTGTTGAATCTTCGACAAAAAAAACAGTGGCACTGGATTAAAATTAGGTGAATACTATTATTCCCTTTAATATTTTCAACACTTCTATGCTATCTATCTTTAGTAATATTTATCCTTTCAATTAGACTTTCAACTCTAACAATGATAATTTGCATGTTATTGGAAAGCACAATCAGGTGTGAACTAAAATTTTATTTACAAAGACTATCCTCACTATCCATCTAGAATTTTTTTTTAGCAAACAACAACACAAACTTGTTGGGTAGAGCTAAACATCAATATATACTGCCACTAGTGGTCCTCGCCTGTAAGCTACTTCTCACAAACAATCTTCAAGTACTCAAACCTCGGTAACATTGGATCTGATCTCGTACGCATGTGGATCACCGCATTGAAGCTCCCCATCCCGGCACACTCGATACCAAGCTAAACAGAAGCAATTAATTAGTGTCACTTCATTTCAAAAATTTGCTGAGAAAATGTCAGGGAGTTTACCTGTTGTAAGATCAATGTTGTGTCTGTCTTCCTCTAGTCTTCGGATCTTCTCGTCGAGATCAGCTTTCATGAGATCCCGGAGTAAACTTTTCTCACTCTGTGGATGAAAGTACAGAAATACTTCATTCTCAAATATAATGTACCAGTATATTTACACAAACACACTACCGGGTAAATACATTTAATAGAAGAAGCTTCTTAGAGTCACAAGCATGTATTATGGACAAATTTTGAACAAATCAAAAAATATACAACACATATATGCAATGTATGATTTTACATATATATATACATTCTCTAATTTCTTCAATACCAGTGGTCATACTTTTTTAGTTGTTTTTGTTTTCATAGCTTCTTTTTCTGGTTTTTTTTAAGCAGAAAGGGTACATTTTATTTACATAAAGGCATCATTTTTTAAAGTTTTAAATGTAAATACATTACAGAACTCATTCATATGTGTCTAAAGCTGCTGTGTATCATAACTGCAGAATTTCCACAGCAAAAATTAGTAATCTCCTAATTAAGGCCAAATTAGGAATTCTCCTTCTTCATCTTCTTATTTTTACTTTCTTCTTTTTTTCTTGGTCTTCTTCTTCTTCCTTTTATTATTTTGTCTTTCTTTCTTTCTTTATTTCTTTCTTTCTTTATTTCTTTCTTTCTTATTATTCTTCTTCTATATTTGTCCTTTTATGTTTTGGAAGAGGGGTACAAGAAGGAAATAATATGAATAAAAAATTACCTCATGGTTTTCCCTTGAGGCCTTCTCCTCGCTCTGTAGTTTATTCCTGATGTTTTCCATGCGTAGCTCCCTCAGGACACTGGCGATACGGAGCTTTCTACCCTTCATCTGGTCCAGATCATGCAGGGGGTTCAGATACTCATTAGCAGCTTCCAGCTTGACCTCAGTCAGCTTGTACTCGACCTGTTCAACTCGTTCAGAGTACAGCCTACATTCATTAAGGAACAAGACATGTCAAAATTAGTGTGTATGTATTCTTTGGGGTAGATTTTCTATCATGTTTCCTTTTCAGAGCACTTTCTAAAATCATAAAAAGCTACCGTATTTAAAAAAAACTGTCTAAAGCTTAATTCCAACTTACTGTACAACATATTTCTAAAATACCACCCATACATGTACATCGACATACTCTGTCAAATTACATTTTTTATTTTTCTTATTTTCTGATTTGGCAAAAGATCGATCAGAAAAGATGAACAAACAAATGCACTAAATATATTTTACTTCAATAACAAATATAGACAGGGATTCAAGCTATAGTATTTATCAATTTATAATACTTACTGATCTCTGAGGTTTGTGAACTGACTCTCTAAGTCATCCATGTCCTCCATACAAACAGTCCGTCTTCTGTCACAGTCGAGTTCATCGAACTCTGTTCCATTACATAGAGAAAGGAAAACAAATAAACAATCATTGAGTTGGGAAGCTTCATGTATGTTTGTTTTTCATTTGTTTTGTTTTTTACAATACACTTGGTAAATATCCTTTGCACATTCAAACCCGATAAGATGGTTTTGGCAGTGAAATAATATAAAGCACATCTATATTTTCAAAAAGTTAGATTATAAGCACAATTGCACATCAATAATATTTTTCAGTATTTGAGAGCTGTCAATAATTCAAGATGTCCACAGATTTATTTACTAGTACCGTATAACAATATTTAATTTTTACACAGCATATATATAAAATTAGTTTCCCTATATGTTTTGCTAAATCGCCAATATAATGCTACGTCTAGTCTGATATTGCAACTACAGTACATCTAATATAAGACAATCAGAACTCTGAATGCATCTTAAAGGGGCATGTTCCCGCCAGTGTAGTTATCGCTGCTCTAGTCATAGCCATCTTGGTTCCGAAGGTAGACTTCTAATTTGCATACAGCTGTCAATCAAAGTACGCGCGGCCTGGCCTGCCTTCGCCAAGCCAGCTGATTGCTGCCGATCGCGACGTCACGAAAGTGGGCGGAAACAGCAGCCGAATCTTAGAGCCGAACTGCGATTGGTATTACTTCGGCAAATGTATGCGATAATCGGCATTGTCCGGGCATTCGGAACATGCCATCTGCGTAAGAGCCGTATTCTGTTGATGTCAATAGGCAGCTAGCACCGTCCGCCAGCGGGTACGTATTTTGAACGCCCTCTGGAATACGGGGAACATGCCCCTTTAAAGCTATTGAAACTACAACACAGAGAAAATACTACCAGAAGAAGATGAAAAGAAGAACAAAATATGTAGGTTCATTGCCTGGCCGTTGCTTGAGATTGAAAAAGTATCAATTAAAATTCTACACTGTGCCAAGTGAAATGAATTCGTGATTTCTCTTCCTTGTTTTTCAGAAATGTTGATGGGAAGGGGGTTTATAATATTTCATATTTTATTATCGTTAATCGTAGATGGACACTGTACTTACATAAGCTATATGGACCTATTCAAAACACACTCTTCTTGAAACAAATTGAATTGTCTATGCACATATTCAAAATAAGCTAAGGAATTGCACTGAATTTTTTTTATTTTTTTGGTGACTTTTTCTTACTTTTTCAATACAGTTCTCCATTCACATAAATTCAACAAAATAAAAAAATTGGTAGATTTGAGGAGAAAAAGAAAGTAGGCGTCGATGAGATGACATTGATATAGAAAATTTGATTACATGGCTGTATTTTGGAGTCATATTAGCTCATTTACTTTCATTCCCTAGCTAATAATCGTTATTCAAGTTCTAGAATTTCTAGTATGTAGAATGTGAGGCAAGAACTCCTGGCATGACAGTAGAGGGGCACAGCCAATATGGGAGACTATTTCAGAGACTTTTGTCAAAAAAAATTGGTAGATGCTAGGCTATTTGGGAGACAGACTCCCATTGGGTATACCAATTTCCTTCATTTACATTTGCTAGAAAGGAATTACCTCGGCTCAAAATACAAAATATATTATGATGAGCTATTCCTCATGAAAAAATTTCCTGTTTGAGTTTGACTGTTTGTTTTCATAAAGTCTCCCAAATCGGTTGTGTGTCTCTACTGCCAGATAACATTTGTGCGCTAGATCTAGATTTATATTTTGCTTGTTTATTTCCTACTAGTACAAGTACAAAGTGAGATTTGTTTTAATGAATTATTCTTTGCATCATTCCACCCCCCCCCCCAGACAATTGACGAGAGAGAAGATCTAGATGATCGTCAAAGTGATTTGGAAAACAAAACAAGTAGACCTAAACTTGTATAAATAGTGATGTGAAGATAGCACGAGCGGCCGCATCGCATCGCCCCCGTCCACACGCAGTACCCTGCACAGTATCACAAGATAAATGACATGACAGCTGCTGACGGATTGAAAATTCGCACAAAATAAATCACACAGAATAACAAGTCTCCAGACACCAGGAATTCAAGAAAAAAGCTACCAAGTTAAGAAAGTATCGATTTATACAAAATATCATTTTAAATAGTACACAAACTCATCTTTCCGCTACGAATTTCAGTCACAAAAATACAAAAGTCAACCGAAAAACCACTTCACAGACGAACATCACACAAAAATCTCAATTAGCGGGACCGAAGCGAAGGAATTCTTACCTGAGGAGTCGTCATCACTCCCTGAAGATCCACTTTCAGACTCTTCTTCTTCACTTTTATCCGAGTAAGTTATGCTCATCTCTTCCTCCATGTCTTCAGGTTCACTGTCACAACCCATCTCATTTATTGAAGGCATCCTGGGGGCTCTAAGGGACAAAATATCGTGAGAAATGGACCCTCACGCGGAGACGATCGGCGGTAGCGAGCGGCGGTAGCGAAATTGTCTATTATTCTTTTCAAAGATTTGTTTACCGCCCATGAATGCATGTAGAGGGCGTAGATGGACCGCTACTTGCCAGCATTCGAAATGAGAATACTCTGTACAGTCAGGGAGATGGAAGATATATCCCATTTATACAACACTTTGGGGTATTTTTCATTAGTTTATTTGCGGAAGACTTTCACAGACCATTCCTACCATTTCTCTATTTGAATGTTGTTGTGTCATGCTAAATAGGGCGTCAGCTAGCGAACATTAAAGAAAATGTTCCTCAACTTGGTAACATAGTTGTGTGTTGATGTTTTTTTTGTGGGGGGGGGGGGGGGCTATCAAAATGTATATGTAAAATATATATATCGTTTTTAACAAGAATAATGAAACGGTACACCCATGTGCCACGATTATAGGTCACGGTTAACTCGATCCCTTTCCTCCGGGAAAGATTCTTAATGTATCCCCCCCCCCCCCCGCCCCCTCACTCTCTCTCTCTCTCTCTCTCTCTCTTCTCTGTCTCGCCCCTTTTTGTAGCCCCTGATCTGTTTTTCACTCTACCCTGTCCCCAGCTGTATTCTGATGATCCTCTATTATCTTTCTAGTTAGTTAAAAATGATTAAAGCCTGTCCCCTCCCCCTACTTTTCCCCTGTCTTTCTCCATCCTTTCTCCCCCATTCACTCGATCTCTTTTGTCCTCTATACACTCTTTCTTTTCTTTCGTTTATCTATAAATGTTACGAGGATTTCTTTTCATTCTGTAAATGTCCAGATGCTTTTTTGTGCTCTTTTTTGCTAAGCTATAGTTTGGGTATATATACATAATTATATACATGTACTATTTTTAAAATTCTGTAGACCACCTAATCTCAGAACCTTTGACAATTCTTCAGCTATTCGAGTGGTTCGTAACTTCGTATACCATAAATCTTTTCTTCTGTTTGAATATCATCATCTAATTTATCTCCATTAGTGTAAGCAGCTCAAAACATTATTTGCATCTTGCAACACTTACTCTTACTTCCCATGTTATTATCTGCTCTAAACCCCCTTCCTATCTATCTTTGTTTTTCACTCTCTCGTGCTGTTTGCATAATACTCGTCGTATACAATCGATTAACATAATAATTCTATTTTGTATTGTAGCTTTCAATACTAACTGTAACCGTTTATATCTATTATTATTCCCCATTTGTAGATCATTTGTAAATTTATATAAGTGAAATACATATTTCCGAATGGACAATTAATTTTTAATTTCGATCTTAGTTTCAGTTAAAAGTTCCAAACAAAAATCTGACCTGAATCTTCAGCCATTTGTAATGATTTTGTCAACACTTCGTGCAGATAAAAACTGTTCGTTCCATGTTTCTGATGGACAGTGCAAACGATTTGAATCCGAGAGATTAGAAAAGGCAGAAATAGGAGGAGGAAGAAGAGGAAGAAGAGAAAGAAGAGGAAGAAGAGGAAGAAGAGGAAGAAGAGGAAGAGAAAGAAGGGGAAGAAGAAGAAAAGGAGAAGGAGAAGAGGAAGGAGGAGGAGGAGAAAAAGAAGAAGGAGGAGAAGAAGAATTGGTGGTGGTGGAAATGGTGGAAGAGGAGGAGGAGGAGTCTTGCTTCCAAATCTTATTTTAGCTTACAAAATTATTTTTAACAAAGGGAAAATGTACAAGAAATATATTTCATAAGCTTTCATTAACTGGTTTCATTTGCTTTTCAAGTCCTTTGAGTGATTAATGATGCAGTTTATTCGATTGCTGAGAAAGCAATTAAGTGCTGTAAGTAAGTAACCAGAAGGACATACGGCTTTAAATCTTGTCTGATGGACTTGGCATTGAAGACTATGATGCCTTATATCGAAGGGAAACACACGTCATCGACTCGGTTTCGAATCCGGGACCTGAGAAAAACATTGCTCTACCACTGAACTATATTACCATGAACATCGAGTAAGAAGGAGGCTTGCGCAAATGAGTATTATAATCTCTTCACCGTAGATTGGTGTACTTTATTATACAATCAATAATAACTTGGCTATTTATATACAATCCAGCTCCTGATAAAGATAATAATACACACATTGCATGGAATATATCAACATGCACCGTTTGACAGAAATAGTACTTGCTCATGTGAATAAACATCAATTATGTGCACAACTAAAATTTGGTACATTTAATTTATTACTGTTTACCGCTGAACAAAAAGGGGGACCATAACCATGAACATAAATTAAAATCCGTATACACATACAAGCTTTAATTCAACTTAGAGAAAAGAGTGCTTTGCTGTCAAAAGTTTATCCATCAAAATGTACTAGCCATTTTAAAATGACGTTCCAAAGACTCATTGACTGAATATAATTTGCTTAAAATTATATGATAAATCACCTCCTATACAAATATAAATAATAAGGAAACGAAACAAGAACGAGGGAAAGTTTCACTACATCAACATTTGCAATTGTTCTTGTATATATAGTATTAGTGACAAATTACAGAAAATGGTAAACGACAATTTCAGTAATATATGGGTTTTCATTTCGGTAACTATATACCATTATGCAATTAGCAAGGAAAAGAAAGCCAAATATTAGTCTAGATTAACATTTTGTCCCAATTCACATTGCTTTGTGTATGTGAAAAAATGTCGAATTCACCAACACCATATTGCAAAAACTATATAAGACACCACGAACAAATTCACAATTATTTGCAATAAGATTTACCAATTAAACAAAACAAAACAATTCAATTATTGTCATAGTTAGGAAGCATATTCCCTGTTCACGATACGGCTACATGTACGCAATAGAAAGACTCATTTGAGCTGCTGCTGATACCTAAATTGAAACTTGTCATGATGGTGTAAAATGGTTTTATCTAATGGGGTATATATTTGTTTGTATTTTGTTTAGATTACAAAGAGCAACTCCTCAACTTTAAGGTAACTCCGTTGCGATTAGATAAATACAACTGTGATACATGCATTTATTTGCTTCAGATAAAAAGAATTTAAGTGTCGACTTCTATACATGCAGTAGAGTAACTTAATTTCCCTTCCCAATATTTTACAATATAGCTTTATTCATTTCTGAATACATTATACATTGTATGTGAAACACCACTCCCAGCAGTATATGGCGAATGTTGAAATAACTAACCGGAATCAATGGAGGTTGCAGCTACCATGGATTAACTAATTGCATGTATTTAATGTTATTTTATGTTTTTTCGAACAAATTCGAAGAGAAAACAGCATAGAATTTAAACAACAGTTTTCTCAAAATCTTGATTGTGTTTTAATCATATCAAATCACTTTCACTACCATATACATGTAATAAAGGCCTATAGTACTTCTTTCTAAACAAAATTTTTCACAAAACATGAACGATCGGTGGTAATGTTCTACGTTAGATAAATAGATATTTTTTCAAATATAACTCCAAATTGATCTGAATATAATGTCTTATTTATAAAGATAACTCAGTTTGCAATGAAAGCAAACGAATTTGCATTAGCATGACCATCTCTCTTTTGGTTTTCAAATCAGTTTAACAAACTTTCATATAGGTTATTCTCTATAAATTATGAATGACATCTATACATTTTGAATCACACACAGACGTAACATAATTATAGCATATCCAGAAATCGACAAAAAGGGGGTAGATCCTTTTCGGATTTGGGGTGGATTAACCAAGCGCAAGCACCACCCCTCACGCTGGAGACGCTCTGCGAATTAGGCATTCAAACAAAGATCGGGGGGGGGGGGGGGGGGGAGTCATTCTCCAGCGCCATCCTATGCTGGTTACGCCATTGCGCCCCTTTAAACTGCATGAAATATCGATACGTTGGACGTCGAAACCTTTTCCTTCATTGGAACCGACAATCTCGTAGAATAAGTTATTGTTCGGGCACAAAGTTTAACGTCAGCCAAATTAGGCAGATGTTATTCCTGATTGGAACTGGCGTTTCTGCCATAAAAGTCTATTACCCGTGCCCCAACCGCTGCCATCGTTCGGTTTCTCATCAGATTCCATCTGATAGTCCAATTTCGACATCGGTAGCGAGGCGGCTGATTTCGCACCGATCGAATTCGAGTACCCGCTCTCGTAAAAATCCACGATTGCCTGATTCCGTGATCGGAACGACCGTCGTAAAGTATTCTCCTGACTCTGCAGACCTGACCCGCGTCCGCCTCCAGCGAACACCGAGAAGTCGATCTCCGGGTCGTTGTGGGCACCCGACACCGTGCTCATGCGGCTGGTCCTCCTCGAGCGGTTAAACTCCTGGTGGCCGAAGTCCTCCTCGATGTCCGCTGTCAGGTCTGGTCCACCCCATGTGCGTTGCATGTCAAGGATCGAGATCTGGGTTGATTCCGTGGGGGAGGACGGGGGTAGAGATGGATGCTTTGACGAGGCGATTGATTTGGTCGATTGGCGGCGTTCAGCGGGAAGCATCTCCAGATTGGGTGGCCGCGGGTGAACACCGTTACCCATTCTATAAGGGTATCCATTATTCTCCATTTGCTGAAAAATATTTTTAAAGAACAACACATCATTAAAAAAAGAAAACTGAAAAAGTAAAATATAGACCTGATGAGAAAAGTTAATGTGTCTCTAAATAAATATAGGCAAGTTCAAGGTTTCTGGTACTTTGGTGTTGTATACGTTATACCGAGATTTGTGGAGTTGACATCGAAATGTGACATTTCACTTCATAATTAATTTTGGTCTCTTCTAAGCTCTTAATTTGATACAATGATTCTTATGATGTGGTCGGTGACATGGTCTTTGGCTTGCCACCACAAAGGAGGGATTGGGTTTCGGAAGATTCCAAATATTATTGAACATCTTTCTTTATTATATCCGGGCGTATCCACAATTCCCTGATCAAAAAGGGGGTCCAGCTAGCCCCTAGACCCCTTCTGGATCTGCCTCTGATTTAGGCGATATAATTAATTTTGGCAGATTTTCACCAAAAAACTCTTCTATCCGTTGCATATCATGTTCTTATTATAACAAATAAATACAAATAGAAATTTCCTGATGTATACAATTATCATAACTCGTAAACGATCTCACTATAAACAGTTTACCAGAGAAAATAAATGTGGGTGAGGGGCCGACGGTGCCATTCACTGCAGTTTGCTATATACTTATGTCGATATCATACTAAATATTATTATCGGCACAGTCATGTTAGCATATTTTGTCGGTATGTAATTTCTTAAATCAGGGATTAGTTTTCAAGTTGATCAGGTAATACAGCTCTCGAGAGCTTTCACTGAGAGCAGTGACTATGTTTTCCACATGAGAAATAGGTTACCACGTGAAACATTATTTCAGCAGAGTAGCTATCGGATTTTTGTCAAGTTCGGGGAGGGGCACTATATAAGGAGATCAAATTCATCGTTTTCTGCGGTGGAGGGGTCGGGGCAAAGTAAGAAAAACAATTGCTTTCTGAAAATAATTCATTGCTCTTTTATTGCTTTACGTACATGCCATTAGTTCTTAAAGTTCTTAAACTAGCCCCCAATTACCGACAAAATTAAATGTCCCAATATTTACAAATTCAACCCTATATTAAGTTCAAGTTCATTTATTCAAAACCACACAAAACATGATATAATCTTTTACACGAAAAAGAGACTGGTAATAGTACATCATTAAAAGTGAAGGGAAACAAATATATTTGGGGGCACAAGCCTCTCCCAGCGTCACCTCCCGGTGGCTACGCAATACTTGTAGAGTTTTACGGAATACTTACAATTTCGTCATCGTCTTTGTAAGCTGGATTCCTTATGGCGACGGATCCTCTCCGACTCCGGCTCTCATCAAAGAGTATCTGATCAATGTCGGTTATGTCATGTTTTCCTTCGGGTCCTTCCGGGTCATTCCTACATTTAGAAATGGAAGGGAGGTATCAAGAAAGAGCAACAGAGAGGGTGTGGAGAAAGAGAGGGTGAAATGGAGAGAACGGTGGGAGACCAACAACGAGACAGAGAGAGAAGAGGGAGTGAGAGAGAAGGAGAGAGGTGGGAATGAAAGAGAAAGAGAGAGAGAGAGAGAGAAGTATAAGAGCAAGTATAAATATTATTATATATTATATATTATATAATTATATACAGTTAACAACGAAATTATTCATACCCTTACCAACTCTTTTGTAATTCTTAAATTATTTGAAAACATTATTTTGTCCGAGTTTCATTTCTTGAGAATGTGACATAATAAAGCTTACATCTAAAAGTATTCAACAAAAGCCGTAATTTGACCACTCCACCTTTCATTCTTGAGCTAAAAAAACACACAAAACCTCAAATTTACAAGGGGTAAGGATAATTTAGTTGTTTAGTGTATTATGTTTGTGTTTGTGTGTGTGTGCGTGTGCGTGTGTGATATAAAATGCGGAGGGAAATACTATTTTTTTAGCTATCTAATATTGTACAGCTTCGCGTTATACTGTGACTTCAGCACAACAAATAGCAAACATCAGAACTAAAATCAACTATTTGTGAAGGTCAAGGATACTAAATGC
The DNA here is from genome assembly GCA_035222895.1 of Strongylocentrotus droebachiensis. NCBI lineage: Eukaryota > Metazoa > Echinodermata > Echinoidea > Camarodonta > Strongylocentrotidae > Strongylocentrotus > Strongylocentrotus droebachiensis. The sequence goes on from JAVYIG010005533.1 coordinate 130,967, forward strand.
TATGCGGCCTTTATAACAATGAGGCAGCAATATTGTGGTAAAAAGATGAGAATGCATGCATGCAAGTACATGTATATAGCTTCGAGGGAATCACTTACCAGTCCACTGGCCTGAATATTCTGTCGCGACCTGCTAATGACTGCTGTAATTGCTTCGACTTTTTCGACTTTTTCGACAACTTTTTCACATTGCCCGCATTCTCATCGTCGTCATTTCTCCTAAGAAACAAATCAAAAGATGCAAAAATGTAAATAGACATTGAAAAATAATATCATTCATGAATTTACATTTGGCGCATTGCTGTAGGGGAGGGGTAATAGGTTGGCCGAGGAGGTGAGGGGGTTGGTGAGGGGGGATGTGAACCTATTGTTGTCAAATGTTATATGAACAAATTCTTTTTAGGGCAGATTTTGTCTGAAAATCTCAAATTAAGATTAGAGAGAGAGAGAGAGACAGACAGACAGAGAGAGAGAGAGAGAGAGGGAGAGAGATACAATGTGAAATGAAGAGACAGAGGAAGCAGAGAGTGATAGAGAGATATCGACAGACATTGTTAACAAGGTGAGGAGACAAGCGACGTAGCAGACAAAAAAAATAAAGAAAACTAGATTTTTTTTTTAAAGGGGCACTGCACTACTTGTAGCTACTTGCGCCCTCTATATAACAAACAATGCCTAATCGGTGACCATTGGTCCCCCATGATCCTCTTTTTCTTATGTTAACTGAGAGCTGAGTTGATGAGATAACCACCTGTCCTGTGACCTAGTAGGGCGGTCTAATCCCTCCTGTAAACTATGGCAGATAAGCTTTAAGGACATGCAGAGAGGGGGGGGGGGGGGGGGGTCACGGGGCAGATAGGGGAAAGAGAGAAAAGGGGGGGGGGGGTACAGCTTTTGTATAACTCGCAAAAGGGTATGGAAGAGGTGTTGCGAGAAGCCCATTTTGGTGGGGGAAGGGAGGTCACTGAGGGGTCCATGGAGTGAAGCGATGTTGCGGGTTAGGTCACATTGCACCCCACCCCCTCTTCCAATCTCTCTATTTCTCAACTCCCACTCTCTCTCTCTCTCTTTCTTAATCTCTCTCTCTATCTCTCCTTATCTCTACCCTTTCCATCTACCTACAGTATATACATGTATCTATATCTCTACCTCTTTCTCTCTATCTATATCTTTCTTTCCCTCTATTATCTCTCTCTCTCTCTTCGGATCCTCCTTTATTTTGGTTTGTTTGTTTGTTAACTTAACATTTTGATGGAGAAGGTTTAACAGTGGCGGATCCAGGGGGGGGGGGGGCTCGGGCCCCCCCCCCCCCCCCCTTGAGAAAAAAATCATGTAAAATCACGCGATTTTTACCTTTTTTTGGGGTTGGGCCCCCCCCCCCCCCTGGCGCTCAAGGGGGGGGGGGGGGGGGTGCAAATTTTAAAATTTTCGAGGACAAAAAAAAAGAAAAAAAGTGTCCGCTTACCCCCCCCCCTGAGCGACTTTTTCGGCCGGCACGATTTTCAAATTTTCGGGAGCAAAAAAAAAATAAAGTTGGGCCCCCTCCCCTAAGAAATCCTGGATCCGCGCCTGAGGTTTAAAGCCAGTAATCCGGCAATAATGAATAATCAAAACTTACTTTGACTTTCGATGATACATGCAACCGACGATGCACAACATGATGATGACGAAAAGAAAGAGCGTACCAGCAACGGCTCCGACGATGATGATGATGGTATCTGTGCTGAGTCCACCGCTTGCGGGTGCAACCGTTGAAGGCTGATTAGTATCTGCATAATGTAATCCAAATCAATAACATAGTTGGAATATTTTATCAGGAACTGTGTAATCGTATACAACATCATTGTTTGACATTGCAGCCATCATCAGTATAGACATAAGATCACGTTTACATGTTATTATGAGTACATTCGTATATGAACAGGTGATGAAAGTTACGGCTATAATAATAGCTATACGCATAGCTTGCTATGAATATAGTCCAGAGGCACTTAATTCATACTAACGTTTCCTCTTTATGCATACAATTTCGTCGACTGTCCTCATTCCTTAATATTATCCTTAATATTAACTATGCAATTCTCTTCTTTATAGTATTGATATTATTAGCAATAATATTGTCAACTCACCAGGTGCTGGTGTGTCCATTTGTAAAAGTGACCTGTTAACGAAACAAACAGAAAATGTTATTTGGTTAAAAGTTTATAAGCGAATCTAGGGTTTTTGAAATCAAAATCAAAACATTTCTAGTTAGGCTATTTTACTATTTAAAAATAAATTCTCCCCCGAACAGAAGATGGGAGGGGCGGAATGTACCTTGACTGCTCACATCTGAGTTTGTTTTTTCCCCAGGGGGGTGGGGGTGGGGGTGAGGGGCACACTCGTGGGCTTCATCTTAGTGCTTGGTAAATCACTCCATCTAGCAGAACACATTACGTCATATTTTTTGTTTTTTGTCGGACTTATTTCCCCCTCTCCATGGACACGAAATATTTGCTTTTGAAAATTATGAAAGGGTTATTTCGGGATATATAACGATCATCAGCTGAATTACACTGCCACTATTCTTTTGATAAATTATTTGTCTAGTACAAGCATGTATGCTTTCTGAGCAGCCAGGTAAAATAACCACCACCATTCATTCAAATACAATTTTGTTCACATATTGCGGTGTAAATCTAAACCCGGAAACGATCGGGTCATTATGTTGGATATCTCGATCATACCGCTGCATACAGCTAAATGCAATCCGCATTTAGATTCACAAATGGCATTTCCAACTCATTCAATATTATTGATGACATCTCAACCCCCTTTATAATGGTAGAAATGTTAGCGTTCCAGAAGATTGAATGTCACGCAGTAATTTACCGCGTTATCATATTCTATGGAGAAAAATGTTTAGGAAATTAACCCTTTCTACAAAACATTACATTTCCGAAGGCGCCTCGGGCATGGGCTGGAACCAGTCATGCAGTGCATGTCCCATTTTGCAAGGCCCAGAAAATGTATTTTAAGGACACATAGTGCTGCCAAGGTGCATTCATTGTATTTGCTTGGTTTTTAAGAAAAAACCAACATGAGGGTTAATGAAGTGTATGGCCAACTCTTTGCCAATCACGATTATGTCTAACTTGGAGGTGATTTTTGCTCAGTTTGTAGGAAAATGTGATCGGGATTACCAAGGTTGGGCAAAACATTACCCGAAATGGGCAAAAATGATGATTACGATATTTCCAAAACAGATTGAATAGAACATCAGTTTTTCTTCAATTTTATTCTTTTTTAATTGATGATGAAAAGAGATCTTGGAGTGCGCGCCGACCCATGGATATTTTTTTATATAAACCACGACTAGACAATTCTTTTTGTTTCTTCATAACGGTGACATGAGTAAGCTTGTCGGTATTCACTACGCCAATGCTTTTGTATAATGTCCCAAAGAAAATGTATTCTGACGATAACCCTTTACGCAACTTATTTTGTAATTGTACGAGCATCAAGAATAATGAAATACCATTGAGATTCAGAATGGAACGCCCTGCATTCAATAAGCGCATAATCCGAATATTTCACGCCGAAATCGGCATTCCACGGCATTCTATTGTCGGCTCTCGAACTACTTGTTATAAGTTCACAAACCATCCCATTCATATAATTCTTTTGAAAAATTCCACACAAAATTGTCGATGTGTTGCATTCATTTTACCATGTTATTATGAAGAAGCAACTATAGAAGTTGCCATATTTATGGACATGTTCACAAAATATATCATTCTTATTTCGGTTTTACACTGCAACCATCGCAGATAAAATGATTGAGTGAGGAAAAAATAAATAAAAAGGCTGGTGAGAATTCGAAACCAAGTTTGAGATTTCTGTGATCACTATATCTATATGGATAGAGGAAATCTAAATTGGTCATTTGGTTAATATGTTTTCTCGAACGGCATAACAATTCCCCCTGTAAACACATTTTGAGTTAAGTTGAATAACACTTCAACATCAGACTCTGAATGGGA
>JAVYIG010005534.1:0-134986 GCA_035222895.1 Strongylocentrotus droebachiensis
CCCCCAATGCCACGCTCTTTCCCCCCAATGCCACGTTCTTGCTCCCCAATGCCAAGTTCTTTCCCCCAATGCCACGCTCTTTCCCCCCAATGCCATGTTCTTGCTCCCCAATGCCACGTTCTTGCGGCACAATGCCACGCTCTTTCCCCCCAATGCCACGTTCTTGCTCCCCAATGCCAAGTTCTTTCCCCCCAATGCCACGCTCTTTCCCCCCAATGCCAAGTTCTTTCCCCTCATGCCACGCTCTTTTCCCCCAATGCCATGTTCTTTTCCCCCAATGCCAAGTTCTTTCCCCCCAATGCCACACTCTTTCCCCCCAATGCCATGTTCTTTCCCCCCAATGCCAAGTTCTTTTCCCCCCATGCCACGCTCTTTCCCCCCAATGCCACGTTCTTTTCCCCCAATGCCAAGTTCTTTCCCCCCAATGCCACGCTCTTTCCCCCCAATGCCACGTTCTTTTCCCCCAATGCCACGTTCTTGCTCCCAATGCCAAGTTCTTTTCCCCCAATGCCACGTTCTTGCTCCCCAATGCCAAGTTCTTTTCCCCCAATGCCAAGTTCTTTCCCCCCCAATGCCAAGTTCTTTTCCCCCAATGCCAAGTTCTTTCCCCCCAATGCCAAGTTCTTTTCCCCAATGCCACGTTCTTTCCCCCCATTGCCACGCTCTTTCCCCCCAATGCCAAGTTCTTGCGGCACAATGCCACGTTCTTGCTCCCCAATGCCATGTTCTCGCTCCCCAATGCCACGTTCTTGCTCCCCAATGCCATGTTCTTGCGGCACAATGCCACGCTCTTTCCCCCCAATGCCATGTTCTTGCTCCCCAATGCCACGTTCTTGCTCCCCAATGCCACGTTCTCGCTCCCCAATGCCACGTTCTTGCTCCCGAATGCCATGTTCTTTTCCCCCAATGCCACGTTCTTGCTCCCCAATGCCCAATCTTTTTCCCCAATGCCACGTTCTGTTCCCCCAATGCCAAGTTCTTTTCCCCCAATGCCACGTTCTTGCGACACAATGCCACGTTCTTTTTCCCAAATGCCACGTTCTTGCTCCCCAATGCCATGTTCTTTTCCCCCAATGCCATGTTCTTCCCCCAACGCCACGTTCTTTTCCCCCAATGCCACGTTCTTGCTCCCCAATGCCATGTTCTTTTCCCCCAATGCCATGTTCTTTTCCCCCAATGCCATGTTCTTGCTCCCCAATGCCATGTTCTTTTCCCCCAATGCCACGTTCTTGCTCCCCAATGCCACGTTCTTTTCCCCCAATGCCACGTTCTTTTCCCCCAATGCCAAGTTCTTTTCCCCCAATGTCACGTTCTTGCAGCACAATGCCACGTTCTTTTCCAATGCCATGTTCTTTTCCCCCAATGCCACATTCTTGCTCCCCAATGCCACGTTCTTTTCCCCCAATGCCACGTTCTTGTTTCCCAATGCCACTTCCTTGTTTCCCACTTCCGTGTTCCACAATGGCAATGCCACTTGTCAAATGTACACATGATGTGGCTTCCTTGTTCTGTAATGCCACTTGTCTACTCTTTATTCCACAAATACACATTACATCTCCACATTATTCACAATTACATATATACACATGATGTGGCATCCTTGTTCTGCAATGCCACTTGTCTCCTCCGTCTCCGTACGTTCACATGATGTGAATTCCTTAATTGTTCTTTAATGCCGCTTGTCTACTCCTTTTTCCATCAACACAATTAACATCCCCACATCTTTCACAATTATACATGTCCACATGATGTGGCTTCCTTGTTCCACAATGCCACTTGTCTTCTCCTTTTCCATATGTACATATGATGTGGCTTCCTTGTTCTACAATGCTGTTCGTCTTCTCTTTTTGTCCACAAACACACATTACATGCATCCCCACATTATTCACAATTATACACATGATGTGGCATTCTTGTTCCACAATGCCACTTGCCTACTCCTTATTCCATAAACACAATTTACATCCCAACATTATTCACAATTATACACATGATGTGGCATCCTTGTTCCACAATGCCACTTGTCTTCTTTTTCCCACAAACACACATTACATGCATTCCCACATTATTCACAATTATAAATAAATGAATGATGTGGCTAAAGAAATGCCATTACATGCTGCAAAGTACTACATTAATCTTCAAGGTTCTCAGTTCTAAAGATAAAATTAGTAACAGTTCAGATTCCAGATTCTTATCATAAAATGAATGGTACTGAAACGTGGTGTTGAAGTGAGTGAGCTTAAAACATTTAGTAAATCTTGCTACTCCATTTTGGGGGCAACACAGACAGACATCTATCAAAACTATGAAAGAAATCAGTGTGCAAAAATTAGAATCATGCCCTTAAATTATTCAATCTGGCTTATATATTCTGCATTTAGGGCATTGATGATAGTTTGCAATAGTTGGCTGTTAATACTGAACAAATTAATGGATACAATCATCGTGGATCAACGTAATTTTTGAGGAATGTATTTACCTGTTTAGAAAGTGAGTAGTGGAACACAGTTACTCTTTTAAAACAAAATTATGACAACTGTGCTGTACACAACAAATATCTAACTTAATTTATCTGTCTGACAGCACAGACAGAAAGCCAGTTTTATCATATCAAAATCTGTGGAAAAAACTGGTATGCAAAATTTATAATGACACCCACAACCTTTTCAATCTGGTCCATATTCTGCATATATGTCATTCATGTAACTATCATCATTCACATAAATGGCTGTTATTACTGATAACATTGATGGATACGATCATCCTGGATCAATGTAATTTGTTATTAAAGTATAAAACTGTTAAGTAAGTGAGTAGAGGAACACAGTTCACTTCAAAATAAAATTATAAGACCTGCTCTGTCCACAACAAATATCTAACTTGAAATTGTTAATCACAGCATTTCAAATCAGTCTATATTCTTGTCATGACATTTTGCTTCTCTGAAATGTTCTCCAATTATAGAAATAGACATTAAAATGATTGCTTGAATTCTTATTGTTTCATAGGATAATGTTAAGGGGTAGTACTTTCACTATAACAATGCACAAATGTAACAGGTATACTGCTACAAGTCCAGGCATCAAAATCAAGTATGATCATTTAATAATAGAAACATAGTCACTCACAATGCTACAGGGGGTGGGCAGGTGTATTTGACCTGGTACATATTAAATCATATCTTTTGACCTTTTACTATTGCAGACTAGACTATTCTAAGTTAAGACAAGTACTGGCCTAGAACGTCCACAATACTAATAAGATTGTTTTAGTTTGCAAAAATTACTAAACTAAACTAGGCTATGGAAAGTTATGGCCTAGAGATTCCAGAATGAATACCATCACCTGCATTTGATAACGATTTTCTGGAGTTCAAAGAAATTTTCGCTATAGAAAATGCCCTAGGATTGATGAAGAAGAGGGGGAGGTCAACTTTATGACTTATGCAATTGACACTGTCTTTATTGTTGTGCACACAAGCTTTTTGCGGTCGTTGAAGCTAATCCTAGTCCCATTCCCTGGAAAAAGGGTCTCTTTACCTACCAGAAAAACTTTCCAGGCCAATAACAGTATGTTACGGGCTGCAGGCCATTACTTATTTTTACCTAAACTAGTTGTCCATTTTCAGAAGGGTTCCAAATTTAAGACATGATTAGTATGTGTGCATTAAGGACAGTTTTAGCAGTGGTCTTGCATTTGCTTCTGGAGGGGCAATGATTTTGCTCCAGAGGTGTGTCACATTTGCAATAAGGATATTAAAGCTAGGGGGTAAAACTTATTCATTGAGCAAGATGCACAATGCAGTGACATTTACAGTGACTTCAGTATTACTAATGGATCAACGTTTTGAACAATTATACTGTCACAACTTAGTAGGTGTATAGTGCCTTTAGCTAATTTGTATAATATTGGACTAGTCTATCATGCCTTCCTAGAGATATGGGATGAGCTTTTTGCAGTCTTCAAAGCTAATCCTAGTCCCATTCCCTGAAATCAAGGTCTCTTTGCCTTCCAGAAAAACATTCCCGGCCAATAACAATATGTTACAGGCTGCGGGCCATTACTTATTTTTACCAACCTAGACCAGTTGTCAATTTTCAAAGGAGTTCCATATTTAAGACATGGATTAGTATGTGTGCAGTTGGGAAAGGTTTAGCAGTGGTCTTACATTTGCTTCTGGAGGGGCGATAATTTTGCTCCAGAGTTGTGTCACATTTGCAATAAGGATATTAAGCTACGGAGTAAAACTTATTCATTGAACAAGATGTACACTGCAGTGACATTAACAGTAACTATATCATTACAAATGGATCGACGTATTGAACAAACAAACAAAATACCATTTAAAACAATGGTAAATAACACTAGCACAGATAATTTCCAAAAAGGCAAATAAAAGGTTGCTATCATGTTATCGTTTCATAGGATAATGTTAAGGGTACTGTCACTATAACAATGCACAGATGTAACAGGTATCCTGCTACAAATCCAAGCATATAAATCAAGTATGATCATCTAATAGGAACATAGTCACTCACAATGCTACAAGCTAGGGGGGGGGGGGGAGCAGGGGGGGGGGGGGGGTGTGCAGGTGCATTTGACTTGGTACATATTAAACCATATCTTTTCCCCTTTTACTATTGTTGACTAGACTATTGTAAGTTAAGACAAGTACTGGACTACTGGCCTAGAACGTCCAGAATAAGGTTGTTTTAGTTTGCAAAAATTACTAAACTAAACTAGGCTATGGAAAGTTCTGGCCTAGAGATTCCAGAATTAATACCATCATATCACCTGCATTTGATAACGATTTTCTGGAGTTCAAAGAAACTGTCGCTATAGAATAGGACGGATGAAGTACAGGGGGGGGGGGACAACTTTATAACCTTATCCGATTGACACTGTCTTTTTTGTTGTGCACAAACGCTTTTTGCAGTCTTTAAAGCTAATCCTAGTCCCATTCCCTGAAATCAGGGTCTCTTTGCCTACCAGAAAAATATTCCCGGCCAATAACAGTATACTACAGGCTGCAGGCCATTACTTTTTTTTACCTAGACTAGTTGTCCATTTTCAGAGGGGTTCCAGATTTAAGACATGGATTAGTATGTGTGCATTAGGGAAAGCTTTTAGCAGTGGTCTTTCAACTGCTTCAGGAGGGGCAATGATTTTGCTCGAGAGTTGTGTCACATTTGCAATAAGGATAAGCTAGGAGGTAAAACTTATTCATTGAACAAGATGCACACTGCAGTGACATTTACAGTGACTACAGTATTACTAATGGATCAACATGTTGAACAATTATACTGTCACAGGTAAGTTGTCACAAGTTAGTAGGTGTATAGTGCCTTTAGCTAGTTTGTATAATATTGGACTAGTCTATCATGCCTTCCTAGAGATATGGGATGAGCTTTTTGCAGTCTGCTAAGCTAATCCTAGTCCCATTCCCTGAAATCAACGTCTCTTTGCCTACCAGAAAAACATTCCAGGCCAATAACAGTATGTTACAGGCTGCAGGCCATTATACTTCTTTTTACCAACCTAGACTAGTTGTCAATTTTCAGAGGAGTTCCACATTTAAGACATGGATTAGTGTGTGTGCAGTTGGGAAAGGTTTAGCAGTGGTCTTACATTTGCTTCTGGAGGAGCAATAATTTGCTCCAGAGTTGTGTCACATTTGCAATAAGGATATTAAGCTAGGGGGTAAAAGTTATTCATTGAACAAGATGCAATCTGCAGTGACCTTTACAGTAACTACATCATTACTCATAGATCGACGTATTGAACTAGTCTATCATGCCTTCCTAGTCCCATTCCCTGAAATCAGGGTCTCTCTGCCTACCAGAAAAACATTCCAGGCCAATAACAATATGCTACAGGCTGCGGGCCATGACTTATTTTTACCTAGACTAGTTGTCAATTTTCAGAAGGGTTCCAAAATTGAGACATGGATTAGTATGTGTGCATTAAGGAAATTAAGCAGTGGTCTTACATTTGCTTCTGGAGGGACAATGATTGTGCTCCAGAGTTGTGTCACATTTGCAATGTAAACTAGGATAAGCTAGGGGTAAAACTTATTCATTGAACAAGATGCACACTGCAGTAACATGTACAATGACTACATCATTACTAATGGATCAACGTATAAACAGTTATTTTGTCATGGGTAAAGTTGGCACAACTTTGAATTAGGTGTTGTGCCTTTAGCTAAATGTTCTAGTATTGGACTAGTCTATCATTGCCTTCCTAGTCCCATTCCCTGAAATCAGGGTCTCTTCGCCTTCCAGAAAAACATTCCAGGCCAATAACAATATGCTACGGGCTGCAGACCATTACTTATTTTAGCAAGATGCACACTGCAGTGACCTTTACAGTAAATACTAATGGATCAACGTATTGAGCAATCGTACTGCCATGGGTAAAGTTATCACAACTTTGAATTAGATGTTGTGCCTTTAGCTAGTTTGTATAGTATTGGACTAGTCTATCATGCCTTCTTAGAGATATGGGATGAGCTTTTTGCAGTCTGCTAAGCTAATCCTAGTCCCATTCCCTGAAACCATGGCCTCTTTGCCTACCAGAAAAACATTCCAGGCCAATAACAGTATGCTACTATGCTACCTAAACTAGTTGTCAATTTTCAGACGAGGTCCAAATTTAAGACATGGATTAGTATGTGTGCAGGAGTGACAGTTTTAGCAGTGGTCTTTTCATTTGCTTCAGGAGGGGCAATGATTTTGCTAGATGATAAGAATTGGTAGCTATTCTAAATCATTTCTGTTGTACTTTAAATAGTGAGTCTAATTCAGTTTGTGTTGCATTGGTAGCCCATACGATATTACAATATTTCAAATTAGGGAAAATAATGGAATGATATAAAGTTATCAAATTGTTGGGTAACAAACTATATTTTAGCTCATTTATCAATCATTGCTTAATTGAATAAGTTTATTATTATTATAAATGGGAATATAACTGTTATTAATTAGAGGACCATTATTGCTAGCTATGTCGGGAATGTTAGATTCTATATTAGATTTAGTTTTTTTTAAATAAACACATTTAATTTTGTCAATATTCAGGGACACTTTATTTGGTTTTGACCAGTCAGATATATTTTTTAAGCTCATTATTCAGAACTCAGACAGTATCATTTAAAGCTTTAGATGAAAAAATATACTAGTGTCATCAGTAAATTGATGGAAGGTTAATAAATTTGATTTACAAAGATCATTTCTGTATAAAAAGAAATAGCAAGAGGCCCAGTATTGATCGCTGAGGAACCCCAATAGAGACATTTAACGAAGAAGATAAAACACCAGGGACAAAATTATGTTGAACTCTGCCTAAAAATAATCCCTAAACCAGTCTAATGCAATCCCTTGTATTCCACATTGATGAAGTTTAAATACAAGTATCAAGTGATTTGTAGAACTGAATGCCTTAGAGAAGTCTAAGAAAACCCCTAGTATATGTTCGTTAGCTTGAAATTAATCTAATGTTTTTTGCTGGACTTTTAAAAGCTAGGTATAAATACATATTGAGTGTCACTTAAAATATTGTTAATATTTATTTTTAAAAAGATTGTAACCAATTAGCCATTTAGCCAAGTAATTTAGAAAAACATGGTAAGAGGGAAATGGGTCTATAGTTTACAAATTTGCTGGGATCGTCTTTCTTAAAAACAGGGATTACTTTAGATTCTTTAAGTTTTAAGGGTACTTTACCAGATACAATGGAAAGATTAAATACATGAACTAACGGCAATGCAATATGGCATGGATAACCTGCTTTAACTTTATAGATTCCACAACTTGCATTACTTCCAAGGTTTTACTGACATATATGTACAGATGATAAAAAGAAGGAATCAACAAAACTTGTTCGACAATAAAAATGAAAAGAATGAACAGATTCAGGTTTTGTGTCACTAACAGTTTTTCTAATGTTACTAAAATAACTATTGAATTGATTTGCTATTTCAAGAGGCTCAGTAAATAATTTTTGTTACATTAAAGAATTTTTGGCTTTGAATTGTCTTTTTGCCCAATAATTCATTAAATGTATTTAAGGTCTTTTGAATACTATTTTGATTCAAATGTAACAGTTTTTTTATAATATTCTTGATGAGCTCTACAAAAGACATTTATAACTTTATTTCTAATCTTTTAACATTTGTTCTCATCACTTGAACGTCTAGTTTGCAAAATATGTTAAAACATTTATTATTTTCTTAATCAATCTCAATATTTTATTGGTAGCCTACAGTTTCATATTTTTCTTGTTTGTGTTGATATGAGAGGAAAATGTTTATCATACAATTTGAGGAATATGTTCATAAATAAAGTATAAGCTTTATCAGCATCAATACAGCTTAGAACGTCACTCCAATCAATGTTACTTATTTCAACAACAAAACTTGTAACCATTAAATCATTGATTTTCCTGTAAGTATAAGGTTTTATAGACACCCCTCTCATAGCAGAGAATTGGCATGTGATCAGTATTTGAAGAATACAACACACCTGGAAAATATCATTTTCATTCATCAATACGTTGTCAACAATAGAAAGAGATGAGTTGGTTACTCGGGTTGGTAGATTAGTTTGAATGTAAAAGCCATGTGACGCAATTATGTTCATTAAAATAATAATACTATTTGAAGGAATTTTCAATCAATCAAAATTATAGTCTATAAGGAGATAGATTTGTTTGTGTTTTTGCTTGGAAAGTTCTAGCAATAATTTATCAAAATATGTTATATATATTGATCTAAATTGGACTTTGAAGGTCTGTATTTTTCCAACACCAAGGTTGCTTTAGTTTGATTGCACCCTTCTGCTTATCACCACACTTACCAGGCTTCTTTTTAAAGTCCTCTTTTCGACCATGTAGACGACGACTTCTTCACATTTGAGTGCTTTACCAGCACTTCATTGTCTATGGCTCTGGACAGGGTAAGATTGGGCACTACCTCATATATACCTATTTCATTTCTATCTCAACTTTTTTTTTCTCGCACTTTCTTCATTTCTCTCTCTCTCTCTTTCTCTCTTTCTATATATATATATATATATATATATATATATATATATATATTTCTTTTCCACTCTTTCAATTCTCTGTCTTTCTTTCTCACTCTTTCTCTATCTCTTTCTATTTCCATATCCTACTTAAAGACCAAGCAGTTACTAACCTCTTTTCAGGTATCTGGACACTCGAACCCATGTCCTCCTTTTTGTTCTGGTTTTCAAGGTTGTCTCTTCCACAGTGTGATCCATGTGAAGATGATGTTGAAGGAAGCTTTTGTTTGGAATCACTGACAACTCTCATGGAAACTGTTTGACACTTGAATTATGAAGACCCAGGCATCTGGTTCGACACTGGACAGATGAGAAGCAAGTTTCATGGAGTCAGTATGGTAAGATAAGCATGTTATTTAGCATTTGTTGCCTGTCCAAAAAGTTTCTCACAGGAATTAATGTAGAGGTCTTTGAAGTATGTAGAATACAACACCAAAAATGTCCTGCACATTTTTATATATATTTTGGCCGAGTTTGGGGGTAGGGAAAGCCCAAAACATGAAAATGCATTCTACATATGCCTGCAACACGGTAAGCATACATAGCTTTGTGTCGGTAGGTCTTTACTTTCTCTTCTTTCCCCCTTTACTATTACCATTCTTTTCTATAACCAGAGGCTTCTTGCAATAGTTGCTGGCCACCAATTTAATAGTGAAATAGAATGAGAGCACCAAGTTAGAAAAGCCTTTTTTTTTAATAAGATTTGTTAAACAATCTACATTCATCAACTCTATTGATTGTTATGAATTGATAAGACTTGCTTGAGATGTTTCCACTGTGTGATCAAAGACATCCTCAGTTTGTGAAGTGAAGGCTATATTAGCATACATCCTTTCGCAAGGTATCTCACTGTTACAAAGCAATACAGAACAGCTTGAGAACCATGGTCAAAATCAAGGCTAATTTATTAATGCAATTTAACCTCATTGCACCTGTAACCACCAACTAGAAGGGGGCATATGATGTGACTGCAAATTGTCTTTGCATATATTCAAATGGAACACAGAGAGATGAGCTCCAATCTTTTCTCTTTCTATTTAAGGACAAGAGTTCAGATACAACTAGATGCTTATCAGAATGTACAAATGCAAAACTGCAAATAACACTGATATTAACCAACTTTGTGGTACTCCTAATGAGTCTGAGGTTTAGAAATGACTATCAAAAGATCCAACACAACGATGTGTGTTCATTGTGGAATGTCCTAGTAGGTATGAGGCTTACATGACACCAATTATTATCAGCATACACATTGTATGAATCAGATTTGGTCACTATATTAGATTCACTATATTTGATTCTCTATCATTGAGAAATTGCTCAAAAGTTTGAGGACATTGATGATTGTTAGCATGAACCAAATCAGATGAGATGATTTGTTAAAGTCCTCATGACTCTGAGGCTTACAATGTAGATCAAATATCTCATGCAGTGATATGTGATGTGGTCAGTATGAAACTGATTGACAAGCTTTGCAAAAATCCTCATGAGTCTGAGGCTTGGAAGATACCTGTTATTATCAACAATCTAATGAATCTGGATTCAGAACATTAAAATGTGATCAGTACACAGATAGAACTGATTCACTGGCTTTGTGAAACTCCTCATGCGACTGAAGGTTCACAGACACTTTTGATAGACACGCGTGAAAGACCAATGCACCATGATGTGTTCAGAATGCAGATAAACTGACTGACAAGAACATTTATTCCGAGCATAATTTGGTAGTTGTCCATCAAGCTCCTTACCTGTGCATGCTACTCCATTCTATGTAGGATTATCTTAAGTGGGGAGGCAAGTTGGCTCAGTCGGTTTAGGGTCTGCCTGTTGAACCAAAGATCTCAGGTTCGAATCCAACCCAGACTGATGACTGAAGCCTGCCTTGTGTGTTAACGTGCCCCTCCCATTGTTTCATAGCCATAGGCTAAGTTAAGTGGAAAATACTCTATGCATAGGACGTAAAATCGGATAGGACGTTAAATGGAGGCTCCGTGTACAGGAGAGTCACCACCTTTGCACGTTAAGAACCAACTGCACTATTCGTATACAAGTAGGGGGAAACCCCAGTGTAGTGGTCCACCTGCACACCTCCAATCAGTTATACCAAGAGGGTTACAGTGATTCAGTTTGCTTTTCACCTCCCAGGCCCCAGGCAACACCAAATTAATAATAACATAAATAAAAAATAATAAAATAAATAAACAAGTAATATAGCTCGTACTTCACATGATGATCCTAAAATGTGTAGCTGTTGATGAGCACATTTTCCATTAAAAAAAGCAGGGTTGACTTTTCATGAGGGGCCTGCCGATTGTACCAGAGACAAGAAGGATGATTGTAAACATAAGCAAACGCCTTATATACAGGATATTGCATGAAGGTATTCAATTGCACATCCGCAATGAACACTTTGTACTGACAATACCTCAGAAGTCTCACAAATATTATCCTACAATCATGCTTCATGGCCAATTGGAAGTGCAACAGGTCCTTATGAAATGAGTGACCAAGTCAGCTCAGTCAAAAGAGTGTCTGCCTGCCAAACCAATGATCATGGATTCCAATCCAACCCAGGCAGATGACTGAAGCCTTAGTTTATTATTATTAGGACCCTCCCTTATTTCCATATACTCGGCCTATGTAATGATAGAAATTGAAAAACACTTCATCCTACAGATAGGATATTGAATGAAGGGCTCATGTGGAAGAGCAAGCACCTGTGCATGTTCACACTCCAAAGTACTCTCCATAAAAAGAGCAGGAGGAAACAGGAATGTAGTAGTGTTACACCTGCTCATCCTAAGATGTTAAACACCTGAGAGGTAAAGTTCTCTTGTACCCTCCAAGGCAATGGTATATCGTATCAGGTCATCCTGTCACATAACTCTCCAAGAGTGGAAGAGCACATTATGCCATATCTTTCAGTTCAATCTGTAAGAATGGCGAAGCATCCTTGAGGTTCATTGAGACCATTAGGCCAAATGCTGTGACTCTGTATTCAAATATATTTTCCTGTGTCGAGACTCATGGCTTCAAAAGACAGCAGGCTTGTCAGAGGAGTGGGAGTGAAGCTTAGCTGTAGATGGAAGAGTGGCAGTCCTACCGGTCGACATAATGGGAATATGCATAGAAGATAATTCTCTTCAAGGAAACAAAATGGATCGACATGTTCAGACTACGGTCTAAATAATAAGGTTACTTCCTTTCATCTGAATCTCAAGAATCCAATGAAAAGAACCAAGGGGAGGATGATGCTGCAAACCAAGGAAAGGAATTCTTTGTGAGCTTACTCAGAAAACAAGATCAAGGATTCATCCTCTTCACAAGATCTCTGTCTTTTCATCAACGTTTCAAGACCTTTTTAACTCATCGCCAAATGATTTATTCAACAAAGCAGAAGAATCTGTAGATACCCCAAGGGAGAGAGAATTAGCAAAATTACAGCATCAACGAATCAGCATGACCAGCAATGACACAAAGCATCAGATCTACCCAGATCAGACCCTCAAGAGAACAGAAGAGCAGATGAATCCCAAGCCACCTCTCAGCAACAACCTACCAATCAGGCCAAGCGGAAATTAAGGTAACCATCCTCAGAGAATTAGAGGCATGCAATTCAGCCTATCTTCAAGAAGTACACTTCCAAGCCTCCTCTCTTCAAACCTTGTGGATTAATGATGTGTCCTCAGGATAAGCAGAGTGATGCATCACATTCCTTTTCACCGACTGTAAAAGGAGTCCAGCTAAAGTTTTAGGAAAAGACAGATATTCGACACGAAGCAGAAATGTCAGCAAGATTCAGGAAGACTACATTGAAAGTTCTCAGTGACCATATGTCAAATGGAATAATCACACCATCAATTGGAAGATTAGTCACATCTAGGCAATGGATAACAACCAACTCGCTGGACTAGAGAAGCTAATTACAAACTGAATCAGAATATGACTTGATTCACCACGTTGCACGATCATTATTTTCTATGTATATTCCCATTCGCCCATCTTCTCAGACTGCCATTCTCGCAGCTACATCTATTCACCACCACCAGTCATCTGATGAAGCCTGCCATCACTGTTGTCAAGAGTCTCATTCAACAAAGAAATCTGAATGTGTCACCAGAATTGTTTTAATGATATAGCATATTGGGAGCCATTGCTTCAAATCATTCTCTTGGCATGATAGAGAATCGTATTATCATTTTACTTCATTCTGTAAGAATGAAGACTTTTGGTCTGTACCCCTCCTATCAGGACCCTGTACTTTCAAAGACCTGAAAGGATTCAACACTAATGCCCGATCATGCATCTTGCACTGGACAGGGCCATCCCTTCTTTTAATTCATTTAGTCCTTGTTCATTCTCAAAGAATGATAGAGCATAATAGGCCATATCTCTTCATTATCTAAGAATGTGGAGCACATTATGACATCCAATCATTTTCATTCTAAAGGAATGATAAAACAGATTAGGCCATCGCTGTACTTCATTCTCTAGACAGGGCCATCACTTCTTCTAATTCATTTAGTCACTTCTTCTAATTCATTTAGTTCTGTTTCATTCTCAAAGAATGATAGAGCATATTAGGCCATATCCCTTCATTCTCTAAGAATGTGGAGCACATTATGACATCCCATTATTCTCTAAGAATGTGGAGCACATTATGACATCCATTCATTCTCTGAGAATGTAGAGCATATTAGGCCATCCCATTATTTCATTCTAAAGGAATGATAAAACACATTAGGCCATTGCTGTACTTCATTCTCTAACAACAATAAATACGTAGCAATTTATATCCTTCTTTCATAGCGATAGAATTAGATAGAGTAATATAGATATAGCGAGCTACCAGAATGGGGGGGGGGGGGACCTGAATAGAGACACACAGAGAGAGTTAGGGAGGGGGGGGGGGGGTAATGAAGAGAGAAAGAAGAGAGATAAAAAGACAGGGAGATATAGAGTTAGGGAGAGGGATATAGAGAGAGATAAAAGAGAGAGTGGGAGAAGAGAGGAGAGAGAAGAGAGAGAAGAGAGAAAGGAAAAGAGAGGGGGACAGAGAGATGGGAAAGAGAGGGAGAGAACGGGAGAGAGGGAAGTAGAGAGAGAGAGGGAGGGAGAGAGAGAGAGAGAGCTAGCGAGATAGCGAGATAGAGGGTTTATAAGGGAGGGGAGATCGGGAGGGGGTGGGGGAGATAGGGTGGGGCAGGGGCTGATCAGGTAAGTACAAATAGCTTCTACAATATTATAGGGATGGGAGCAAAATAATTTTGATGAATAACAGGCAAATGCTAAAACATGACTCTTATCATACTGGATCTTAGAAACTTGTACCATCTGTTCAGTACCTAACCTTTTGTTTGATGAGTCAGAGTAATTTAGGTGCCATCCAGCTTCCAGGAGAGAAGTCAGTGAATTCAGACAAGGGCTTCTTTCTGCATCATCAGATCATGGACCACACTTGGGAGAGTCAACTTTGAAGCGGAACATTAAGGAGAACGTGGGTGAGTGTTGTCCAGATATCTGTTGAAGAGTTTTGTTTCTTCTTGGCCTTTACTTAGGATATCCTACCTCCTATTTTACCTCTCCATTTTTTCTTTCCTATTATTTTCCTTTCATTTTCTTTCTACTCATTGTTTTCCTTCTTGTCCTTCCCTTATAATCCTCTTTATCCATTCACTTTCTTTGCATCTGTCCAGCATGCGGCCACTCTGTCACCATCATTGAGAACCGTGACATGTAAATCTAGACAATTTAATTCCTACATGTGTCAGTCAGAACAAACAGTTTGTGAGGAAACATTGTGATGAGGGCGAGTGTGGTGCATTTCAGGTACACATGTACACATATCAAACTCAAAGATGCTTGTTACTGAGTTGAACACATAGTCTGATACTTCAGGCTTTTCCCCGTTTCCTTTTCGGTTACTAGTAGACCTCTGATGGGTAAACAGGTCTGTATGCTAGCAATGAATCTCCATGCCAAACATGATTGTGTATGATGGAGTGTACATCTCTACAAGACAAGGCACTTTTTATTCACCCAAAGGGGAAAATTAGATTGAATTGCTGAATTATTGCATTATCTTGTATGAAATGTATGTTATTGAACAATGGTGGCTAAAAGGCATGAAGAGCAACTTTGGACCATTTCATTGATTTCTGTGTTGATTCTGGGCCAATATAGATGACTTGTCTAGCACGTTTCTTACACTTCTCGATGCCTAAGCGTCCTTTATGGATTTTGTTTGGCATGAACCTTCTCATAGAAGTGGGAACCACTATTTTGCTGAGATGATGCCATCTGCTTCAGAGAGTTCACTCCTGATGTTCCAGTATTCCCCGACTCTAACTGGACATAGCTGCTTCGTTTCTGGCCAACCATCTCTGATGATGCCTAGCAGCTCTTGCAGTTGATCATCTTTCTTTGTCTCTTCAACAATTTGATTTTGTTTGTTTGATGTAACTGGCATGCTCTTGACAATAGCATCTACTTAGACTCTGATATGTTCCTCTGATTCAGCATTCAACTCGGCCTTTGGATCTTCTGCTCTGGACAACGTATCAGCAGTATACATGTACTTTCCAGGCGTGTACAAGACCTTGAGATCATATCTATGTACCCTGATAAGTAACCTTTGAATGCGTAGGGGACAGCTAGGTACCCAGTGACTTGACAGTGGAATAAGTGGCTTGTCATCAGTCCTCACTTCTACTTGTTGTCCATAGATGTATTGATGGAATCTTTCACATGCATATGTGATTGCCAGTAGTTTTCAATCTGTGCATATCTAGTCTCTGCATCAGTCATTGATCTAGATACATATGCGATCGAAACCCGATTTTGATCATATTGCTGTAGTAGCACTGCACCCAATACCATCCTTTGATGCGTCTGACAGCTCGGTTGGTTTCTTGCAGTCATAGGAATGTAGGACCTGGCTCTTGTATTAGAGCTTGTTTCAGCTGATTCCATGCATCTTATTGTGCATAATCCCATGTCCACACATTCTTTTTGTCAAGTAGATGTCTCAGCGCTTCTGACTTGTTAGACAGCTCTGGGACTTCCGGAGCACTACAAATACTAAAAGGTAGTCTCAAGAACTTGTACCTTCCGCATGGCGTGATGAATTTACAAAGTTTGGAGCTTTCGTCATCTAGTTGGATCTGCCAAAAACCACTAGACGCATCTAATTTGGCCCCTGCAAAATGTGCAGCTATTTCGGCTCTTGACGGCAATTGATTGTGTTCTCTTTTGATTGCTCGGTTCAGGTGTTTTGGATCTAGACAGACTCTGAGTTGACCCTTCTTTTTCATCACCAACACGAGAGAAGAAACCCAATCAGTTGGCTCATCAGCTGGTGTGATTAAGTTCATTCGTTCCATCTTACCTGACTCGTCTTTGAGTTTAGTTTGAAGTGGAAATAGAACTTTGCAACATGCATGTTGAACAGGATGTGCGTTCTCTCTCAATGTGATGTGGTGTTTACCAGGAAGACAACTTAGACCTACAAACACATCTTGATAGTCTTGAACTACACTTTTACACGTTCCTTGTTCAGTTTGTGTTTCAACATGATATACCTGTTTCACCAGAGTCAATTCTTTGCTCGTCCGTAATCCTAAGGCTGACGATTTCCAGGAATGACTAGACACGGCAGATTGTGTTTGATCCCTTTGTACTCAACTTGTACGCAACAACGACATTTGACTGGGATAGCTGTTTCATATTTAGCCTGTCAACTTCACTTTGGCTTTTGTAGCTTTGGTTTTGGTTTCAAATTGTGAAAGACTGTCTCAGGAAGAGCATCAGTAACAATCTTGAATTCAACCGGCTGGTCATGGACTAGTTAATTGACTGTCCATTCTTCCTTGTATTCTTTTGATATGACAGAGCAAATCAGGAAACCTTCTGAATCTACCTCCAAAAGTGCTGCAGTTCATTGACCTTGGCTACTGGGGTTCTACACCATTTAGCAACATGGTTTCGCATGTTTGACCTTGTGCGGGACATTTGTCTTTGTTATGTCGGTTTCCGCACCTGCTACATGCTTCGTTAGTACGACCTTGAGGTTTTGACGTTAAACCAGTAAATTTCTTCTTAGTCTTGCTGAAAGAATTTTCCGGGATTGAGGTGTTTTCCCCTGCGGAACTCAAGGCTTGTGCCTGCGTTCAAGTTTGTTCAGCCGCACGCATACTTGCAACGTTTTATCCAATGTGAGATCATCTCGCCTCAACAAACGTTCTCTTAGACCATCGTCTAAAATATACCACAGATAATTCTGTCCTGGAAAACTCACATGACTGAGCATGACTCCGCAATTCTGTTGCGTACTGATCAACACTAACTCTCATGCACTGAGATCTTGTGAAAAATCTATGTCTCTCATACGTCAGATTACGTTTCAGCATGCAATATTCCTCATATTTGTCCAACACTTTCTCAAGCTTCATGCTCTCACCCTCAGCAATTTTGTTTTCAATTACATTCATATTTTTGCTGTTATTCACAAAAGACTATCAGGAACATCTTAATACTTTAAAAATCCTGTACGTATACCAAAAGGGATAGGGTAATTAAAACTTATGCCTCCCAAGATTTAGGGGGGAGGGGGTTGAATCTCTTTCATCCCAAGACAGAGGATGGAAACCTTCGCTTTACAAAATCCAAATATTGAGGGGGATTGACATTTTACAATCTCAAAATGATGAGGGAAGAGCTAAGGGGGAGGGGGTCAGTAAATATTAGAACCCGTAGTGAATGGGAGTGAGATGAAAAGTTATGCATCCAATATTGATTGAACCTCTGTATCGAAAGTTAGTTGGGGATTGGAATGTATGCATCACGGCCATGATTGGGGGATGATCAAAATGTATTCACCCCAAGTTAAATGGGGGGGGGGGGGGGGGGGGAGGGGGCCGTTGGCAGACGCATGGAGTTAGGAGAGCAAGTGACAGCATGTGATATTGCATAATTCAGCTGCTGTAGATTCACATAGTATGCATTCACTTTATACAGAAAGAATTATAATATCCCACTTAGCAAACATTCAAAGTACATCAGGATTATTAAGAATTAGCACATCCATCTTTAGAACTAGCTGATATTTTCCTTCTAAAAGAAATATAATGATCAGTTTGCATACTGAATGAGTTCTTTCTCTTCCGCCTCACAGTAAACTACGTAGTGCTCCAAGAAGACTAAGTTTGAAAACCTGTACATAATGTATACCATGATATATCAATAGTGTTTGCAAGCAAGATTGAATCTATTTCTGGCTTTCTGATGTTGCAGAGTCTGCCCAATTAACATCATTAAGCACAATGCCCTGTTCTGTGTTGTTGTTGTTGTTGTTTGTTTTTTTTTTTTTGGGGGGGGGGGGTGGGATTGGAGATTGACATTTTTCAACCCCAAGCTGGATAGGGGATTGAAAGTTTATGTTTTCCAAGATTGAGAAGGAGGAAGGCAATTGAGACTCCCAAGATTTAGGGCAAGGGGGTAATTAAATATTTTACATCTCCCAAGACAGTTGGGGAAGGGGAACTTTTCCATTAAAAAATCCTAGGCGATGGGGGCATAATTGAACTACTACATCCCAGTATGGTTAGGGGGTTGGAACATATGCACCCCAACATTGATTGGAGAATGAGGAGGATTTTTCTTATGGGGGTGGGATATTGGAGGGGATAATTGAAACTTATGCCTCCCAAGATTTAGGAGGGGGGGGGGGGCGTAAAGCTCTTTCATCCCAAGACAGTTGAGGATGGGACCTTTCGCATCCCAAAATCCAAAGACTGATGGGGAATTTCCATTCTCTAAAAGAAATATAATGATCCATTTGCATAATGAATCAGTTATTGCCCTTCTGCCTTAAACTGTTGAATTTGAATTTGAATTTTGTTTCAAAGTAGAGACCATGTTTCAAAGTAGAGATAATTCTAGACATTATCCTCCATTTCTCTCTTCTCTATTGTAGCTACACCTTGTCAATTAAAAGGCACATAAGCTTCTTCTTACTCAAATATTTTCAGTTGCTAAATCATCAATTATTGGCGTCACACTGACTAGGTCTAGTGTAGTGAAGTGACGGGAGAGACAGGGATTATTACTCAGGCAACTCTTTATGTCACCAAGATTGACACTCCCTCAAAGAGGAAAAACAAAGGGTTGGGCAGGGTCAGTTTCAAAATCAGATGATCAAAATGATACATTGCAAATGGATCACACTGATTTTGCATCACATCCCGGCTCCAAATTTCTAGCTCAGAATATGATGAGCAGCTAAACACAATGGTAGTCCGTCCAGCAAGACATAGCCCATCACTGATCAGTGAAACTCCTTAATGTTTACATGTTTGTAAAATGGACAGCTGGACTGATGGCAGCCTTCATGAAAAAAATGCTAAAATTTGGCAGTCTATTGTGCGCCATCTCAGGACGTGTATTTCAGTGTTGGCCCCAGAAGGCATTGATTATTAAAGCAAAGTTTGCAGCCTAGAACCGGCATTACTCTAGCTCAATTAGGATGTTCTTCTGTATCCCTCGTAGCCTATTAAACAACAAAAAAGCTTCCCTATATGGCTGTTTGATCTGGTTGAATATACTCACATGCAGGTGATAGATGGAGCTAGTGGTAGAGCAGTTGAAATTCCATAGCTCCTTCATCAAGCTCAACGGTGGCAGACGGCTTTAGCGGTAATGACTATCAAAAATAAAACATAAAATTGAAAAGTTACAAGTGCATGCTGAAAAACCTAGATCATCAGCAAGGTATGGCAGACCATGAACCTCCTGCATATGATACTTACCTCAAACAGGTCAACTTGTATCAAATAGCCTCAACCCTAGTTCTAACCTAGTTCAAAATCTGAATTGCTGAGTTCCTTCAGGCATATCTGTATTAATCTAGTAAGCTTTTATGGGGAAGCGGGAGGATGAATGAAAAGCAGATTTACTGAAGCATGTGGGTTGCAATTGGCTCTCACACTTGGGCATCTGGTTATGATTCATCAAGTGAAATACTATAAGTAATTAAAATAATATATCTTAGTTTCATTAGATTTAGAATGTTGATATTTCAATAAGGTCTATCTTCAACATGTGCCTGTTCCCCTACTCACTTTTTAAACAGTTTATCCTTCAGTAAATTACATATTTACCACACAAATCAGTAATATGATAGCGTACTCATAATAATCTGGTTATGATTCATCAAGTGAAATACAATCCGTAATCTAAATAATATCTCTTAGTTTCATTAGATTAGAAATGTTTGATATTTCAATACTCTCTCTTCAACACAATGCTCTTTATGCTGGCCTATAGCCCTGTTCCACTAGACTACTCACTTTTTAAACAGTTTTTACTTCTGTAAACTACATATTTACCACACAAATCGGTAATATGATAGCCTACTCATAATAATCTGGTCAATACTATTATCTTCAACACAATGCTCTTTATACTTGCCTGTTCCACTACTCACTTTTTAAACAGTTTATACTTCTGTAAACTACATATTTACCACACAAATCGGTAATATGATAGCCTACTCATAATAATCTGGTCAATACTATTATCTTCAACACAATGCTCTTTATACTTGCCTGTTCCACTACTTACTTTTTAAACAGTTTATCCTTCAGTAAATTACATATCTACCATACAAATCAGTAATATGATAGCCTACTCATAATAATCTGGTTATGATTCATCAAGTGAATTACTATCCGCAATCAAAATAATATCTCTAAATTTCATTAGATTGTGAAGGTTGATATTTCAATACTATTATCTTCAACACAATGCTCTTTATACTTGCCTGTTCCACTACTCACTTTTTAAACAGTTTTTACTTCGGTAAATTAAATATTTACCACACAAATCAGTAATATGGTAGCGTGGGCGTGTCATAATAATCTGGTTATGATTCATCAAGCGAAATACTATCAGTAATCAAAATAATAACTCTATGTTTTATTGGATTTTGAAGGTTGATATTTCAATAATCTCTATCTTCAACACAATGCTCTTTATGCTGGCCTATAGCCCTGTTCCACTAGACTACTCACTTTTTAAACAGTTTATACTTCTGTAAACTACATATTTACCACACAAATCGGTAATATGATAGCATGGCATAATAATCTGGTTATGATTCATCAAGTGAAATACTATCAGTAATCACAATAATATCTCTTAGTTTCATTAGATTTAGAATGTTGATATTTCACTACTCTTATCTTAAACACAATGCTCTTTATACTGGCCTATAGCCCTGTTCCACTACTCACTTTTTAAACAGTTTAAACTTTGGTTAATTATATATTCACCACACAAATCAGTAATATGATAGCGTACTCATAATAATCCATTGAGTCAAGCAGATTATTGATCTTATTTTCTGTCACTCAATGATAGGATAGCATACTTTTTTTAAATCATCATTTTGATCAGATCATTGGTCATATTTTCCATGATAATAGGATAACGTAATCATAACGGACCATCTAGTTGACCAGATTTCCAATATTTTCGGTCGCACTGAAAACTGTTAATTAGTTCTACAAAAAATCTTCTACATTTGCTCTGATTTAATACTCATTTGACACACTTGACTCTACACTACAAGGGGTACGTTTTGCTTGATTTCTGTTTTAGAAATGCTTTGGTGACAAATACACTTACAAGGACAAGAAATACCCTGCAACGAATCTTGGAAAACAATTCCCAACTTGAATTTGATTATTTCTATTCAACAACTGATATTGTTTAGTCTGGAAATTATAGTTTACATTGTGCGTTGCCGCCACATATACCAAGTGTATCCAAAACTGCACTGTGGCATACAAGATTTTAATCAGGTTTGGTTTTTTTCACTGTTCATCCTGGTATAGATAGTGTTCCATGATGTTTAAATTCACATTTCATGAACCCCCTTTGAATTCAGGAAGTAAGACGAGATTGACATTGTCCAGAAATATCAGAATCTTTGGTGGTATAAGCCACCTACAGTTCTAAATATATTAACATACATGTAGTTTAATAAAGTTTAAAGTAGTTAAGTATAGTTTGATAGCGTTTAATGTAATTTGATATTAATTTAATAGATGTTAATTTCCTTAATATAGGTTAAATACATTAGTTATTTAGATTAGTTTATAATATAATGTAGGTTAGTAAACATGTAGTTTAATGTATTTTTTAATAATGTAGCGTTAAATAAACTTTAATTTGTAGATTATATTTAATTCATTTTAACATCACTTCATGTACCGTACATTAACCCTAAAAGTACTGTGGTTGGTCTAAACCGCTTTATGATTGTATCTAATATTTTTGGACAAAGAGAGGTTCGTCTTCCTTCCTGACATTCAAAATTGGGTTCATGAATTGTAAAATTAGATGTCACTGAATACTGTTTGTATCACAACAAACAAAGGAAATTGGCACAATAACTGAAGTCTTGTCTCACAAATGTTACATATCATTAATGCTGATATGAGTGTGTTGGTACTGTAAATATTAATTAAACTACCAGAAAGTATTTTCTACAGTGCTCTGAATACCCAATACCTGCCACTTTATGTACCACTCTCTGTACCATTCAAAAATTCTTTAATTAATTACCACTGTTGCAAACGTGAAACATGAACGTTCCTTCCTCACTCATAATTAATCTGAGGGGGCGAACTACATTCAGTAGCTTCTATCAAGCTCCATACATACATTTTGTGTGTTTTGTGCACATTGAATTTTAAAAAGATACGAAAATGCGTGTATTTGAATTTTAAACTTTTGTCTAGGGTTTCATGTTTCAGAAGCAGGTCTTAGAGAATTGAAATGTTATGTTGAAAATAATGGGAAATTACATTTAATAGGATAGAGAAAAGAAAATCAATTCCTGACTTATCAAATTTAAAACATGCTTACTCTAACATCTCGTAAGCAGAACAAAATTTAAATAAAAGGCATTTAAACTTCCCATTTTGAAGTGCTTCCAAAATAATGATTTATAGGGTATACATTGTTAGAATATTAGGAGCTCCCATCTTTAATGTATTTATGCACTCTTGTGCAAATTCTATGCACTTCAGAATGAATAGTTTTATGCCAGGCATACATGATGTGGCTTAACAATGCAATATCTGTTTGCATGACATCACCATTGTTCTCCTTAAGCAACTAAATATTTCTGAATGGGATAAGAATAATCTAATACCTGCTTCAAGTAATATCAATGAGAAACTTGCTTCACATTATATGAGGAGAAAATTAGTGCAAGAAAGAAAAAAGAACCAAGCTCACCGTCTTAACAAATTAATGGAATCTGAACTGTTGAATTTTAAATAATTTTGAGGAATTAAAAATATCATATTTACATAAAGCTGCTGATCTCATTCAAATAAGTAAACATTGAATAATGAATCCAATTGTTCCAAGGAAAAGCCTCAGAAGCAAGATTAACAAGTGGCTAGAATGATCTCCTGGTTTTCGAATTTGTAATAAACTCAGGGGAGGCTAGTTTTAGACGGCCAGGCTCCCTCTGGGGATGCGACGTCTTATTTGTATACATCTTTTATTGGTGTTAAACTAGGGGAGGCTAAAATCTGCAGTTTTAGCCGGCCAGGCTCCCTCCAGGGATGCAACCCTAGCTTGCATCCGTAGGGGCTGTGAAGGGGCTCCTGGCCTTTTTTATGACATACTGTAATATATACTGGTATACTATATCTAATATCTGCCCAAGCTACATTTGCTAAATGCTTTTTTTCTTCTGTCAGGCATCTGGGATGAAGGCGTGGGTTTTGATTACCATTTAGGTTATACTATGCGTTTATATATTGCATAATATAAAATATTGTGTTATACCAGTTCACTTACCTGTAGTGGTCTTGGATATATTCTGTCAACACAATGAACCTCTTGCCATGGGTAGGTCCCCTATAGGCCAAATAAAAAGGAAGAAAAGGTGATTATCTACGTTAAATATGAAATTATATGTATACATGCTTAAAAAAGGATGCATTCCAGTCTGCATTTGACAAGAAAATACAAAAAAAGTTCAAAATAAAGAAAAAGTTAAAGGTAAAGACCAGTATTGGTAACGCCCCAATTTCAAAAAATGAAATGGAAGCTCTCATTACCAATCATGTGAAAGAATATGTTTTGACTAATACATGATGATACAAAATTTGCCGGGAAACCGCCTACTAATTCATATATTTGGTAAATTTATTTCTCTCATGGTCGTGTGAGAGAGATAGGGTAGTCCCATATACATCTTTCTGTGTATAGTGCTTGTAACTTTACAAAGAATGGGCCAAATTTCTTATCATTTTGATGATTCCAGAACCTTGCAGATGCTAGATGCTAGATGATCAACCTTTTCTGATCGATTCCACAAAGTTTCTTTCACAATGCAATCGCATGACCATTACTGGTCTTTACCTTTAAAAAAAAGTGCTTTACAGAAGGGGAAAATTACAAAATGCCCAAATGCATTTATTTTTTATTTTTTTCAAACATTTTTGTATTTGTTCAAATTTGTTGTCAATATATTATTGTGGGCCTTAACAAAAATATGGAATGCATTCCTTTGTTGATTCTTGGAATGAATTAGTCATATTAAACCAAGACTTTTGACAACTAGTGATATTTTTGAATTACCTGGTGAGATTAAGCAAAGGCTTGAAGTGATTTTGTGATGTATAGATTTGAAATGTCTTTGTTATATGTTATATTTTTGCAAAGACTTGTATTGCAATCCTCATTTATATCGAACTTGATATAACGGACACAAAAAAAAAAAAAAAAAAAATCAAAATAAAGAAAACGTAAAAAAAACAGAGGTCGTTTTACAATATTGGGGAACAGCAGACAATATAACTGCATTTACTTTATTACTTTTTTCATACATTTTTTGTATTTATCATTTATTTTTGTGGGTTTTTTTTACCCCCAAAAATTGAATGTCCGAGTTAATGTGAGGATTGCTTACTCTTCTCTTCCTTTTTATTTGGCCTATGTACATCCTCCGTATCTCATCTATTTATGTATGCAATAATATATATTTTTTGTTATTTCTATAACTATGACAATATAAATTGTGTGCCCCGCAGAAGGGCATAAACATATGCAGTGCCAGCAGATGCTTTAATTACACATTTAACCGTTCTTGAACTCTATTCCAGTCCATAAATCACTTTTTCTTTAAAAAAAAAAGATATTTTGTTCTATTTCTGTATCATTTTTTTGTCCCCTTAATACACACTCAGAACCTTAAAAAATTACCAAATTGTGTTAGCACTCTTTTGTAATATGTAAATTGTCTAAATTTCTGATCAATCATAACAACTTATAACATCGTTTGTGTATCCTTTTAATGAAAAAAAGTAAGAAACTGAAACATTTACCAAAGTTTTGTTAGCACCCTTCCCCCTTCTAAAATTTGTCCAAATTTTTAAACAGAAATAAAAGCTCATAAAAACTGTACATCATTTAAAATGTAGCTTTTGAAGCTTATACCAACATTGAATTTTGCCTGCGCAACAAAATTCAAGGTTGCCAGAAGCTTCAAAAACTACATTTTATCATTATCCCCAGCCAATGCAATTTTTATGTACATCATTTGTTTATCCTTTTGATAAAAGACTATTTAAGAAACTGAACAGAATACCAAATTTTGTTAGCACCCTATTTTCTAAATGGTAATAACAGCTCATCAGCTCATATCTCTGCCTCATTTGTTTATCCTTGAAATAATACAAACTATAAAGAGATTAAAAATTCACCACATTTTTTGTTAACACCTTTTGGCTTTTAGAACATTGTCTAGATTTCTCAATTATAAATACTGCTTGTAACATCTCCACATCATTTGTTTATCCTTTAAATTATTAACTAAAAAAACAAAACTTGGACCAAAGTTGAGTTAGCACCCTTCTGCGGGGTACACAATGATATATACATATACAGCAGGGCAGCTGGATACCCTGTGTGTGATTTTTTTTTAAAGAGTACAACTCTATTTGTTATATTGAAAAAAAGAGAATTTATTGTTGTATTTTTGGGCATATCCACAAATAAGGACATTAATTCACGAGATAAACTTTTGTACAACTTAAATCTGTGAATTTTTTGTTGTATTTTTCTATTTTTCTTGTAACCAACATTTGATTGGAATTATATAACAAGATACTGATTTTGTGGGACCAAAATGAAGATTTTTAGCCGGCCAGGCTCCCGTTAAGGGATGACACCCTAGCTTGTTTCCATAGGGGCTGAGAGCCCTAGGATCAAGTAGCTTCGGCTCCTGTTTTTTTGTTGTTGTGAGTACCGTATACATATTTTATGTTGTATCAAGCAATTTTGACATTGTATATCAGTGAAGTACTGGGTCCCAAATTTTTGCCACAGTTATCTCTCTTTGTTGTATTACCTGTCAATTCTTGCAATGTATGATACTCATTCTTGTTCTCTGTAATATTTTGTTCTGTTTATATATTTAGCTCTTGGTGTTAGAGCTATCAAGGGGAGGCTAGAATCTTCATTTCTTTTGTGGACTCGATCATTGTATGTTAATGTACCTTTATTGTGGATATGCCCCTTTACATTTTATATGTGGCGCTTGATCTGCCTCATTTGTATACGTTGTACATTCAGTACGTTGAATGGTCTGTGCTTGTGTGTTATCTACTTTCCACAACGGGAAACCATGTACAACTCTGTGATGTAAAGAAAAGTGAGATGTTCTTTTTTATAATTACATATTACGTGACGTTCTTATGTCATATTGGTCAGATTATATATGGCCATGTGTTATTTTCCCACACAGGGATATGTATTATGGAGAGAGTTTATTTTCTCTATATTCATATATTTACATATCATATGCATATTTCATATGACAAGCTTATCTGACGATATGCCTCCTTGTGTACCTACAATGTTCATTTCATATTTTCATGAGAGTGTTATTTTCCCACACAGGGATATGTATTATGGAGAGAGTTTATTTTCTATACATTCATATATTTATATATCATAAACATATTTCATATGACAAACCTATCTGATGATATGCCTACTTTCAATTCAATTCAAATGAACATTTATTTTCTACTATTCAATTTGATAAACATATTTAACATCTGTACAATACGATTTATATGTTGAAATATTTGACTGCATATACTTTGTTACAAGTACATGCATTTATACAACATAGGCCTATACATGTACATACATGTATGTTTACATAATTATACACATGCATACAGCACATATATATATATATATATATACTTATACATCCATACACATCCCCTTATACAATATACATACACACTCGTCAATCATATCAGGTATAGGGCTAATACTTATGCACTGTAATTTAAAGTGATACATTTTTTAAGCTTTCTTGTGTACCTCCCATGTTCATTTCATATTTTGATATGAGAGTTTATTGTAATACATTTATATTTCATACAAGCTTATCTGTGAATAAGACTTCTTTGTATATCTTCCACGCTAAGTCCCTAATGGTCGAATAAGTTGTGTCTATGTGTCATGTTCCACAGTACTGCATGGCAGTTGGAACCCCTGTATATTAGAGTACAACTATTTTGATGAGAGTTTATTGTAATAACGGTACACTTATATTTTATACAACAAGCTTATTTGTGAATAAGACTTCTTTGTATATTTTCCACGCTAAGTTCCTAATAGTCGAATAAGTTGTGTCTATGTGCCATTTTCCACAGTACTGCATGACAGTTGGAACCCCTGTATGCTAGAGTACAACTATTTTGATGAGAGTTTATTGTAATGTACACTTATATTTTATACAACAAGCTTATCTGTGAATAAGACTTCTTTGTATATCTTCTACGCTAAGTATCTAATGGTCGAATAAGTTGTGTCTATGTGCCATTTCCACAGTACTCTATGGCAGTTGGAACCCCTGTATACTAGAGTACAACTATTTCGATGAGAGTTTATTGTAATGTACACTTATATTTTATACAACAAGCTTATTTGTGAATAAGACTTCTTTGTATATCTTCCACGCTAAGTTCCTAATGGTCGAATAAGTTGTGTCTATGTGCCATTTTCCACAGTACTGCATGGCAGTTGGAACCCCTGTATACGAGAGTACAACTATTTTGATGAGAGTTTATTGTAATACACTTATATCTTATACAACAAGCTTATCTGTGAATAAGACTTCTTTGTATATCTTCCACGCTAAGTTCCTAATGGTCGAATAAGTTGTGTCTATGTGCCATTTTCCACAGTACTGCATGGCAGTTGAGACCCCTGTATACTAGAGTACAACTATTTTGATGAGAGTTTATTGTAATAACGGTACACTTTTATATTTTATACAACAAGCTTATTTGTGAATAAGACTTCTTTGTATATCTTCCACGCTAAGTTCCTAATAGTTGAATAAGTTGTGTCTATGTGCCATTTTCCACAGTACTGCATGGCAGTTGGAACCCCTGTATACTAGAGTACAACTATTTTGATGAGAGTTTATTGTAATACACTTATATCTTATACAACAAGCTTATTTGTGAATAAGACTTCTTTGTATATCTTCCACGCTAAGTTCCTAATAGTCGAATAAGTTGTGTCTATGTGCCATTTTCCACAGTACTGCATGACAGTTGGAATCCCTGTATAGAAGAGTATACAACTATCATGATGAGAGTTTATTGTAATACATTTATATTCATACGAAGCTTATCTGTGAATAAGACTTCTTTGTATACTTGATGTAAAACCATGACATTTAACTTGAATTATGTGAGAGCCTTCAGGAGGCTGCATCATATAATGAAGGGTAGATCATCCTACTTTAAGTAGGTTGTGCCAGCCTCCTTTATCATCGATATGACTGAGATATTACAATTTTAAGATGGGAGTTGTCAGCGGACATGTTCCAGCCCTATGTTCCAAGGCAATAGTCAATGAATTACCAGTGTATGAGCCTGAGGAGAGGAAAGCAAGACTAGATGTGTGAAAAATGTTATCTGGCATGCTTTTTCACATAAAACATTTTTTTTTTTGGGGGGGGGGGGGGGATTGCCCTGGTAGGCCATTTAATTGACTTTAAACAACAGGTTGAGTGTTCAAACTTCCAAGCATCAATGTCTGAGCTGTACAGTCCATATGATATATGCACATACACAAACTCTAAAAATGGCCGAGGTATGGGCCTTACTGCTTGGCAAATATTTTAGGCAACACAAGTTTGGCTGCAATAAATGGCTTCACAAAATGGCGAATGTCAGCACCACTTCATTGGAAAAAGAAATGGGCTAAATTGCATGGCAAAAGTCAGCACTAATGAACAGGAGAAATGGGCCCCACTACGTGGCGGATATATGTACCACTCCGTAGCAAAAAGGGTACCACTATGTGGCAGATATATGCACCACTACGTAGCAGATAGATGCAAACCTAAAGTGCTGACGAAATTTACTGCATAGCAGATATGGGTCTCACTATGTTGTGGATATAAGCACCACTGACAAAGCAGATACTGTCAGCACTAATGCAAAAGTCAGCAATAATGAACAGGAGAAATGGGCCCCACTACGTGGCGGATATATGTACCACTCCGTAGCAAAAAGGGTACCACTATGTTGTGGATATAAGCACCACTGACATAGCAGATAATAAGAAGCCAATAGTATTGATACTACAGACTGCAATGATCTATCTTTAATCAAGATTGCATCAGCCCTAAACAAATGCACTTGGGTCATAGTGGCAGCCTAAGTTAAAACCATAATTGTATTGGAGGACCACTCCATAGCAGACATGAGCCACATACAAGAAGCCATTTAAGCCCTGGTGTTACATCATTATTCTAAAAATGCTGCAAACATATGAGACTTTTCAAGCCTTAGACTGATCAATGCTCTAGCTGGTTCATGTTCATGAACATCTTCATGATCTACACATTATAATCGTCTTTGTTATTATTTTCCAGGCTCGTAGATGGTACTAAAAAAGCTTTGTTATTGTCGGGACATGGGGATAAATACCTCAGTCAGACATCAAAACCAACTCCAAACCGACTCATTCTTGGCCAATCGCCATACTGGAAATTCATAAATGGTATAAATGGTATAAATGGTATAAATGGTATAAATACCATTACCATAAATACCAATTTTTTATGGTATAATAGGTATAAATGGTAAACTAAAAATCGCTGGCGAGGAAATTAAAGAGGTTGATGTTGCCACTTTTGTTGGGGTTCACATTGATAGACATTTGTCTTGCTAGAGTCATATTCATTTTGTAAATCAGTGTATTAGAAAGAAAGTTGGAGTGCTATTTAGAATGCGACATTTCGTTCCTAGCCGTACTCTGATATTATTATATAAAGCATTTATACAACCACACATTTATTACGGAATAGAGGTGTGGGGAAGCACTTATAAGACTAGTCTAAGAAGTATATTATATTCAGAGAAAATGGCAGTTCGTGCCATAACATTTAGTGAATGGAGAATTTACTCCTTCAGATCCATTATTTAAAATATTGCGAATCCTAAATGTGTATAATTTACATGATTTATCCATTTCTACTTTCATGTTTGATCCAGTCAATGGCAATTTGCCTCATATTTTGATAGAGTACTGTGACATTATAAAACATAGCTATTCCACAAGACAAAAAGAAGATGGATAATTACGTCTTCCAAAATTAAGAACGACACAAGATCAATTT
Organism: Strongylocentrotus droebachiensis; assembly: GCA_035222895.1. Taxonomy (NCBI): domain Eukaryota; kingdom Metazoa; phylum Echinodermata; class Echinoidea; order Camarodonta; family Strongylocentrotidae; genus Strongylocentrotus; species Strongylocentrotus droebachiensis. Next base: position 30,829 of record JAVYIG010005534.1, read on the forward strand.
TCATTGTCTTTTGTGGGCAGTGAATTTTGGAATAGATTACCTGTTGATGTCAGATTGACAAGGTCTAGAAATAGGTTTCAGAATTCTGTTACAAGTCATTTGTTGAAGAAGTCATGAATGAAATATCAAGTGTACACAATTCATAATTCATATTTTACATTATTAGTTTGTATATTGTAAGACATTGTTGAGTACTGATTTTTTTTTCTTTCTTTTTTTAAAGCATCGATTGTAAAAGTAAATTCATTATTTTTTGTTTTGTTACGTTCTCTCACCTGATTTGTACCAAAATACTTTGTTTAACTGTTTAAGGGGTTAGGCTCGACTAGCACATGTGCTATTATCTGGCCCCTTTTACCAACCAATAGTTTCTCTTCCTGTATATGTAATTATTGTATAAAATGTATGTATGAAATGTATTGCTGTTGGTAAATAAATCAAATGTTTGGACTGGTGTCAGTCTTTTTGGTGTGACTGAGGTATCACTGTTCAACTTCATATACTACGCTATCGTTATGAACCTCACACATATTCATGTACATATGTATCTTAACCATGCGCATGAGCAGAAGACTCACTTGTTGAGAGCTGATTTTTTTTTTTTTTTTCATTGATTGAATTCATACTGTTGTTACTCTTGTGTAGTTATGACTTTATTAATGATTTTGTATTACAACGTCATCTTGTTTTGACAGTATCTTGAAAGGCAGTTACATGTAACATCAGCAAGTAAATTATTGTACTTGTTTATGATTCCTAACTTGTTTATAATTAATGAGTAATGTGTAATTTGTTCAATTGATCTATGCTTGATGTTAATAAATACTTTGTAACCATGTGAAAAAAGAATTTCCATTTATTTGGACAATAAAAACAAATCAATCAATTGATTAATCAATGTCATCTGCAGACATTGCTGATCCAGTTATAACTGCTGCCATGCAACACCACTTCTTTTGAAAATTTGAATAAAGATAGTGACTCCATTTTGAGGTGCAATAAGAAAATCTGACAGATTAGTAAATGTATATGAAAAATAAGAATGTTGCACTTCTTAAGGTGAGCAATTTCACAAATTAGTACATGTTTATAAGTTTCATTCATGTTACATTTAAAAAATGTGAAGACAAAATCAATAAAATGAAATGTAGACTGATTAAATAAAATCAAAAATGTGTCTTTATTGTATCGTTGCTTTGTTTTATTATTTCAAATTTGGTTTGATGTTCTTACCTGTCTTATTTTCTCCTTTCATCCCTGTCATGTCTTTGGTTGATGTGCTTTTCTTGTGTCAGTCTGTGGGGCTAGCTTGGTACCAGTCATCAGGCGTGTCGGAAGCAGTTTGGGATTGATGGGGGTAGAACATTCCAGGGGGCTCACCTTTTAAGCGCAATAGCAAAATGCAAAAAAAGAAAAATCTGCATCATCACCACCACTCTTCCATGTTACATGCATGCCCCGCGGAACGTTTTTCAAAGTGGAGGATTAACGATCAGGTAGGGTGAAGCCAGCGAAAAGAGTTGAGCATAAATTGGCGTGGTGTCCAGGGGCGCAACCCCTGTAAGGTCAGGGATTTTAGGCATTAAATAAAGGTCAGATAAGCATATTTAAATACCTTATTTACCTCAATAAATCGATGTATGTACCTATTATTTACTAGTTTCCCTACACTACGCAGCCATCAAGAACTAAAACGTCACATCCATGCATGTCCCACTCTAATAGATCGCCTTCCCAGGGTCGCCATCTTCCTCTTCTTTTCTTGCACGCCGAGAGAACATGTAGACAGATAAGTCACTTATATCAAATTTGAGGATTTTATCTTTTTGAGCATGGTTTGGTTTGTCTTGCATATCTGTTTCCGTCCTCCTTTTAATTGCGATTAATTTGGTGGTACGGTTTCTCTTTCACTTTTCTTAATGAAGGCAGAATTTTAACTTCTATTTTAGCCCCGCATTTCCTACTTTCGCATCCCGTTTGCAGGCTTTTTTCCACTTGCTAGCCTGGGCCTTCTGTTTCGGCATAGCGCCTTATTGTTGGTTGGGTTTTCCGTTTCACTCAACACATCTAGCTGCCGGTGCAGCCTTTGTCTGCACATGTTCTGTTTGTTTTTGTGGATGCCTTTGATTTGAGTGTTATTTTGTTAAACATTTTATTTGACATTGTTTTGTCTGTGGAAATAAAGTGAGTGCTGAGTTTATTTCGTTCTTGTTTTCTTTGTTTGGATTTTTTCTTTGTTCGTCATGGATTCGTCTGAACCTAGTACCCATACCTCATCTCCTGCAAGTTAAGCTTCCGGGGTCGTCAGTGGGATGCCGACGTCTCGCTCGGGTGTTGTCTTCCCGGCGTGTCGGCGGTGGGCAAGTTAGTAGCGGCTCTCGGGCAACTTCTGTGTTGTTTTGTCGACTCGTCCAGGCAAGAGGGCATGTCAGTTTACCGGCCTGAAGCCCCGCCTCATCGGCTTGCCGACCAGCACTGACGTTCGAGTGCGGGGTAAGAATGTCGTTGCAATTTTGACCACTGACATTCGAGCCCCGATCATTGGCATAGCTCCAGCCGGAGATCTGCGCATATTGAGTGAATCCGCCGAACATAGTGCACGCTTGATAACTCAGGAGACGGCTCCCTCGTGTCACAGACAGGTAGTTTCAAGCCGTCAGAGACTGTCCGACCGCCATGCTCTGCAGGGTCTGTCCGATATTCCTGAGGTGTCGACTTGAGTGAATCCCCGCACCTTGTGCGGCCTTGATAACTCGGGAGTCGGCTCTCTCGCAAAATACAAAAATATCCGACCTCCCTGCTCTGTCTGTCCGATATAATCGATCCGGACCTGTTGGTTATCTTTATCCGGTTGTCGGTTCTGATCCCGGGTTGCTGGTTCGGTTTCAGAATTGGTCCTGGGTTACCGGTTCCGTCCCGGTTACCGGTTTAGTTTCGGATTCGGTCCCGGGTTACCTGTTTGGCTTTTGATCCGGTCCCGGGTCGCCGGTTCAAATCCGGTCTCTGGTTGCCGGTTTGGTTTTTAGAGATCTGGCACAAGGTTGCCCCTCATGGGTGTTTGCGAGCCATCAGAGATCATGCGGAAGGCCTTAGTGACTCAGCTAGTGTTTGTGCATCCACAGTCACTCAGGGACAGGTTCCCCTGTCTCAGACGGTTGTTTGGGAGGTGTAAGAGACCATCAGACAGCTTTGCTGAGCACCAACCATTGGGCGAGTCTAAGGTGTCGACTTCTCTGCTGGTAGTCGTAGATTAAAGCATCTTTCGGCCACGTCCCTTTCTAAGTCGAAGTCTGCCTTGGGCAGATATAATACTCAGACTGGGAGGAGGGGTACGGCCTCTTTTCACATGTCAACCCTTTCTCCGGCGCGGTCGATCAAGCTGAGCCTCTCGAGTACTTGAAGCTCTTTGCTGAGAAAAGCAGGTGGGCTAAGCCCCAGTCTCTCGGCCGATCTCTGGTGCTACAGGTCATCCTCGTACACAATTGACTCTGTCCTGTCTTTGGAATCGGGTGTCCCGGACCTCTGTCCGGTTTAACCCTGTCCGAGTTCGCCTGGTCTTGACCTGACCCGACCTTGTGGTTCCATCTGGTAGTTTGCCTGGATTGTGTCCTATCTTTCGGATCTCTCCTTTCAGTGTCCGGACCTGTATTACAGGTACCTAATACTCAAGATCCTGTTTTATCATACTGGTTTGGAACCCGTTTACGGTCGTTCCCGGCAGCTCAGACCCGCCTGTCCAGAGCTGCCCCTCCTATAATGGCGGAACTTGGCGCCCTCCCGGCGAGTAGTCTACCGGATCGTGGTTGCTCCGGCCCGTTCCCCACGTAGCTAATTTTGAGGGTCAGGTTGGTGACTCCGAGACATCAACTGATTTACTAGTCAGCACGGGCCCCAAGCCCCTCATTGTCACACAGCCAACGCGTCATATTTACCTGAGATAGATATCTTGTGGGTCGGGGGATTTTCCTCTCCCCCTCAAGTTTCAGCTGCCGTGACCAGCGCACTAGTGAGTGAGCTTGGTTCGACAAACGGGGGGGGGGGGGGGGGGGGGGGGGGGGGGGGTGGGATAAGGACTTCACAGGCTCACGCTTGAAACTTATCTCTCCCCCATACCAGTGGGTCTTTCGGGTGCAACGCCCTCGGATCCACCAGTCATGCAGAAGTCATCATACCAAGCTCCCGTTTTGGGTCAAGCTCTGCGTCTTATGGCTTTGTTGCGATGCAAAAACCTGTAAATCCTTGTTCGGGAGTGATCCCAGTTTCACTAAAGATGTTGTTGGATCCACGTCCGTGACACGGAGGGGTCCCGGTTTCACAGAAGCTTCTGTTGTCATGCTTGTTCAGCCTCTGGCGCAGTGGAGCGGGGCGAAGCTCTCTTCTTCCCCCGTGTCATTGGGTAAGAAGTGCAAGCAACGTCCAGCCTCCGACTGGGTCAGTCAGTGTTTTCTCTAACCGCTCAGACGGGGCTTTGTGGCTTCATGATGCAATTGTTCTGACGACTGGGGTTAACAGTAGACTAAAATGCATCCAGGGTTCAGGCGGAGGCTCAGCTCCTACCCCTTCCCGTGCCTCGGCTGGTAATGAGCCGGCCCTGGTCTCACGTTGCTCTCATTCGTTTCTGATTTTGCAGGTATTGCTGCCCTGGTCATCCGATATACCTTTTAGGTCCAGGTTACCTGGTGCTGCTGTTGGCCTCCTACCATGTGCCGTCGGCCCAATGGTAGGGGTTGGGCATTTAGCTCCAGCTGCCCTTGGTGCTCTTCCAGGTAGAGAGTCGGCAGCTGTTTTGGGTGCCTTTCCTCACCCGTGGGGATTGGTGTCTTCAACAGAGAAGGTTCCGGTCACACGTAAGCTTCTTGCACAATGCTCTTTCAGCCTCTGATGCGGCGAGGCATGCTGGGCCTTTTTAGCTAAACCTCCCAGCTTTAGCAAGGCCCTTGAGCAAGCTTTGTCAACCGACGCTTCGGCGAGGAGTATGTTGCCTTCTGACGTCCAGTCTCTGGCTGTGACTTAGACAGAGTGGGCTGTGGTGAAGTTTAGACCTTAGCCTGCCTTTTCTCCAGCCGTTCAGACTGGGCTTCTCGCTGTGTCGAAGCATCTTTGTGGGCAACAGGGTTTACCCTGGTCCCATCAATCACCCGGGGGACAGGTGAGCCCAGTTACAGTTACTGGTCTGAGCCCAGTTACACTTGTCTGGTGTAATCTGGTACCCGTTTTAGTTTTGGGGACCGTCTTGCCGAGCTCGCCCTCTGAGAGGCTCTGTTCTGTGGCTGTTCTTTCTCCTCTGGCTTTTTGCCCATTAGTGGTGGCTAGGCTCTCTTCTCCCACTTCCCTTGCTACTCATCCAAAGGCGGTTTGGGTAGCTGGGTCGGGACTCACCCTTCCCCTCTGGGGTTTTGGTTTTTCTTGGGTCTCGGTCCTGTCTGGGACCCTTTTTTGCAGTTGGCTTTGGCATCTGTGATCGGTTCTCGGTGGAGCTAAGACTTGCGGCTGACCAGTCCTCGAGGACTGTTGCATGTGCTTCTGTTGGGAATTATCTCTTGGACACAATTCCCTGGCTGACCCTGAGGGTATCAGAATCCGTCTCTGCTGTTTTGAGGCAAAGAGCTCCCCTGCAGGTTTCCCGTTTTCGGCTACTTTCAAATAGGTGATTTCTGATTTCTGTCTTTTTTTCCTTTTCTAGCCGAGGTCGGAACTAGTGTCCCAGCCTCTGTCAGACTCCAACATCTTCGTCCCACGGTGCTCTCTCTGTCCGCCAGGCCGTTATCGGGGACGACGCTGAGGCTTCCGGAGAGAGCCTCTCGGTTTGTAGTTCATCAGATTTTATACGACTCTCGTCTGATAGCGTTTTCCGGTGGGTGTGAGGACCTCTTGTGTTTCATCCTGTACGGCTTCGGCGGCTAGTGCAATTGCAGAGTTTTTGTTCTCCTTATTTGATAGGGGTACAGCCTTTTCCATGTTTCGCCGCCTTTCTTGTCTGGTTTCCAGACGGCTCAGGAGTTTCTAACTCCCATTTCTTATCCGAGTTGCTGTTTTCGTTTTTTCTACAACAACCAGCTAACCCTAAGCTGTCTCCTGTTTGGAGCCTGCCTAAGGTTTTAGAGGCGTTTTCTAAGCCTCCCTTTGGACCGATGTCTAAGGCTTTTCTCCTGCGTTTGACGGTCAAGGCTCTGCTTCTCATCACCTTTGGGCAGAGGAGGAGTATTCTCGGTGCCCTGTGTTCTCCCCGGCCTTATCCAATGGGAGAGACGGGGCATTAGTCTTGTACCGGGCCTAAGAGCCAGTCGGTTTCCTCCGGGCCAGCTGAGGTTTTCCTCAACCCTCTCTTTGACTTCTCCTGGGTCCAGGAGGACTGGAGTCTGGTGCCCAGTGAGGGCACTTAAATGGTACTTTCGGGAGGGCGTCCAGCTGTTCCTCGTCACCGGGGGATCTCTCCCCCCTGCGTCCAAGGTTCCATTTCCAGATGGATTGACGGAGCCCTGAGCCCACGACACTAGGAGCATCGGTTCTTCTTGGGCTCTGTTTCGAGGTATTGGTCTAAAGGATCTCTAAGGAGCAGCTTTCTGGAGGTCCTCCATTTCTTTCACATCTTTTTATCTCAGGGACGTTCCTTCTTGTGAAGGTACTGTTCGTGTCTACGTCCCTGAGAGCCGCCTTGTCTGCCATTAATCCCCTTCTACTTGGGACATGCCACCCGGTCTTATCTGTGGTGGTCTAGCAAATAATAGATACCGGTAGATACATTGATGTATTAATAATAATAATAATAATAAAAACGTTACTTTATAAAGCGCTTACCACCGAAGTCTTTAAGCGCTATAGAGGTGGGGGCATGCAGGGATGTGACGTTTTAGTTCTTGATGGCCGCGTAGTTTAGGGAAACTAGCAAATAATAGTAACTGGTAGATACATAGATTTATATAGTAAATAATACAAGTTAGTTCTATTTTTTTCTGATTTGGCGGTGGGGTCCAGGAGGCTGAGCCCCATAAAGCTCGGGGTTTTAGGTATTTAATTACGGTCAAATGAGCATCCAGGGGCCCTCCTTATGGCCCTTGGTGGGGGGTCGAGTGGGCGGAGCCCCTGGAAGCTCAGGGGTTTTAGGTATGTAATTATGGTCAGATGAGCATCCAGGGGCCCACCTAAGGGCCCTTGCTTGGGTCTAGGGGGCAGAGCCCCGTAAGTTCAGGGGTATTAAGCATTATATTACTGTCAGATGAGCTTATTTTGATACCTCATTTGTGACATTAGCAGATCACCCGCTCTTTTCTTTTTCTCTTTCTTTATTTTTCTCTTTAACATACTTTTTCCAAAAAATGAAGGGGGGGGGGGGGGGCTCAAGGCGCTGAGCCCTGCCGTTCTGCAGGCCCTGACATGACGGTTTATAAAAAGCATATTTTTTGCCTGCCTGTTAAATTAAGAATTTGTAATTTTCCAACAAATGCATACAAAAGAATATTTTACAAATGAAATTGAGAACAAATCTGGGGTAAATCATGTTATTTTAAGCGACATTTGTAAATCAGTGGTATTGAATTAGAAGAAAACTGTGTTTGAATTGTTTTTGGAGGCCAACTGTCACCCCATCAGTGCGCTAATGTTCAGGGGCTCACGTCTCTATAATAAAAAACACATACGCTTTCCCATCCTCTCACAATATTTCCAAGATATGCGCGTTTCCCTATTTTAAAATCCTCGCATTGATAAATATAGGGGCATGTGGAATGTTTAGGAAATTGAATTCCTGTTTACTCTCCTTTTCTTTGAATGGAATATAGTTTTTATGTGATTCAAATCAGGTTTCTTTTTGGTTGAAAAATACAAACCATTTTCAGTCCTTTTATTTTATTTATTTATTTTATTATTATTATTATTATTATTATTATTATTATTATTTTTTTTTTATTTATTTATTTATTTATTTATTTATTTATTTATTTATTTATTTATTTATTTATTTATTTATTTATTTATTTATTTATTTATTTATTTATTCATTCATTCATTCATTCATTCATTCATTCATTCATTCATTCATTCATTCATTCATTCATTCATTCATTCATTCATTCATTCATTCATTCATTCATTCATTCATTCATTCATTCATTCATTCATTCATTCATTCATTCATTCATTCATTCATTCATTCATTCATTCATTCATTCATTCATTTATTTATTTATTTATTTATTTATTTATTTTTTGGGGGGGTTTGGGGCCAAAAATGCGTCGTCCCCCCCCCCCTAATTCTCAATTTGGGTGACGATTGCCCTCCCGCTTCCAGCGCCTATGCCAGTCATCGTATTGCCATAACATGTTCTTGTCAGATGAGCTGAGCTGGAATGAGCTGGGATAAAATGTGTCTTTATTGTATCATTGCTTTGTTTCATTATTTCAAAATTTGGTGTGATGTTCTTACCCACCTTCTCGTTTTCTCCTTTCTTCCCTGTCATATTGGTTGATTTGCTTGTCTTTTGTCAGTCTTTGGAGCTAGCTTGGTACCGGTCCTCATATTACCAGACGTTTTCTTGTCAGATGAACTGAGCTGGGATGACTCTATTTGGCTCGTGCGCTTCTGTTGTCAGTCTTTCGCTTGGAGATGAACTGCTCATTAAGGGGAAGGGGTCATCTGGAAGAAGATGTTCTGAGAGAAGAATAGAAAGAAAATTGGTGGATTCCCATGGATGACATAGATGGAGAAAGAGAGTGAGGTTCAGAAACATGGAAAATAAGGAGATAAAATGACAGTTTAGAATGATTTTTTTTTAATTCCTAAGATCATGATGGAAAAGTGCATGACAGATAGTATCAAAGAGCGAACTCTGTCTACACTTCATCTTGGCTGCAGCCATCCATGATGATTTATTAAGGTGCGGGATGCTTCTCTATCAGTGATTAAGTCTTCCTTGAGGATTTTTTAAAAAGTTAACCCTTATAGTACTGTAATCTTAAATTATAAGCTTTCTTAAGGTAAGATTATCACAGAGTATTGACTTAGGTATGCGTCAACATCCTTTCGTTATCTTTACTTATATAAGAATGTAAAATTTGAAAATCAACTTTAATTACCATTACTTTTCAATGTTCAAAATTATACATTGACAAATTACTGTGCAATGCCCTTAGATAGGCCTACTCCTTTATCAAAAGCACTTTACAAAAATCATTAACTACCACTAATATCATTATCATTAAATATATACTTATTTCATCATGTCTGTCCTTACTCTTCTTAAATCAGCAATTTCCAGTGATATAACTACCCACTTTATCACCTAGCCTTCCTGTCATTCAAGATGGACTCCTTCCTTCGCATCACATGAAATGTTATAGTCCTGGAATGAAAGCAATACTGACAGTTCTTTAAAATTGTGAGTATCGCACTTGTAAAATGCTCAATTCATAAATGAAGTCTTTAGTCATTTAATGGCTTAATGGGACTGGGTATCTTTGTCTCGGATTCTAAACAAATTCCTGGATTTAGCTCATGCTTCAATCATAATTAAAAACCTTTAGGTCCGTCAGGAATCATGACGTTTACCAGCCGATCGCCCATCTTATTCTCAAAATATTTATGATCGGAATTCATTTCTTAGGTTATGTTGTTTTACAAATATTACCCCCAAAAATCATGAATAAATTCAAGGGGCATGTTTCCACAAAAGGTAGGCAGTCAGACCGCAGCGTGCACAATAATGAGGCTGTACAGCGATTTTTATTCAGTTTCTAGTTCGGTGAAAAACTCGCTCACAATGCTCTTGTAAAACACTGAATTTGCCCAAATTCTTTATAAATAATTTAAAGATTTTTACTCTAATATTACTTTTATTTTCAGCGACACATTTGATGGTGGCTATGGTGATGATGATGATGATCACAATGATGACGGTGATTATGATGATGATTATGAAGATGGTGATCATGATCATGATGGCAATGGTGATGTCAGTGGTGATGGCAATGATCAGGATGGCTATGGTGATGATGATGACAGTGATTATGAAGTTGATTATGGTGATGGCGATCATGTTGACAGTGATTATAATGATGGCGATGAAGATGGCAATGGTGATAATGTTGACGGTGGTGGAGATGATTATGATGTTGGCAATGGTGATAATGTTGACGGTGATTATGATGATGATTATGATGATGGCGATGAAGATGGCAATGGTGATAATGTTGACGGTGGTGGAGATGATTATGATGTTGGCAATGGTGATAATGTTGACGGTGATTATGATGATGATTATGATGATGGCGATAAAGATGGCAATGGTGATAATGTTGACGGTGATTATGATGATGATTATGATGATGGCGATGAAGATGGCAATGGTGATAATGTTGACGGTGGTGGAGATGATTATTATGTTGGCAATGGTGATAATGTTGACGGTGATTATGATGATGATTTAGATGATGATTTAGATGATGATTATGATGATGGCAATGGTGATAATGTTGACGGTGATTATGATGATGGTTATGATGATGGTGATGATGATGGCAATGGTGATGATGATAAACAGTGATTATGAAGATGATTATGATGGTGATAATGATGACGGTGATTATGATGATGATTATGATGATGGCAATGGTGATAATGTTGACGGTGATTATGATGATTATGATGATGATTATGATAATGGCAATGGTGATGATGTCAGTGGTGATGGCGATGACCACGAAGGCTATGGTGATGATGATGACGAAGGTGATTATGATGATGATTATGTTGATGGCGATGATGATAGCAATGCTGCTAATAATGCCGGTGATTATGATGATGATTATGGAGATGGCGATGAGGATGGCAATGGTGATGATGATCATGATGGTTATTGTGATGATGATTATGATGGCTATGGAGATGATGATGGCAATGGTGATGATGATAAACAGTGATTATGAAGATGATTATAAAGATGGAAATGCTGATAATGATGACAGTGATTATGATGATGGTTATGATGATGGTGATGATGATGGCAATGGTGATGATGATAAACAGTAATTATGAAGATGATTATGATGATGGCAATGGTGATAATGTTGATGGTGATTATGATGATGGTTATGATGATGGCGATAATGATGGCAATGGTTATGATGATCATGATGGCTGTTGTGATGATGATTATGATGGTGATGATGATGACGGTGATTATGATGTTGATTATGGTGATGGTGATGATGGTGATGATGATCATGATGGCAATGCTGATAATGATGACGGTGATTATGATAATGTCAGTGGTGATGGCGATGACCATGAAGGCTATGGTGATTATGATGACAGTGATTATGAAGTTGATTATGGTGATGGCGATCATGATCATGATAGCAATGCTGATGGTGGTGGAGATGATCATAATGGCAATGGTGATGATGTCAGTGGTGATGATGATAATGATGATGGTGATTAGGAAGATGATTATGGTGATGGTGATCATGATCATGATAGCAATGGTGATGATTGCTATGGTGATGAGGATGATAATGATCACGATGACAATAAGATATATATTCTGTGAATCACTATAAAACAAACTCAAACAGAAAAGAGAATAAGGGAAAGAATTATGTAATCATTTTTTTCTCCAGGAATACATATTTTCATTTTTCAATCACAATATACCAATCACATTGCCACCCCCCCCCCCCCCCCCTCCCCCCGAAAGTTTGTATTTACACAAATATCCATTTTAGAAAGAAAATGTGTCTTCTCTGTTAAAAGGATTTCAAAGCCTGGCCAAAAATAGCCTACATAGACATTTAAATCCTCTCCACTGTCCCCTATTCATTCTAGAGCTGGTTTCTATATTGTACTTGATTATACTTGTGTATGTATCCGCATCCAACTTTAAGGTACTTTCTGTACACTTCTATTATTATGTAGCACACGAGTATCATACACAATAATAATTATGTGGGGCAATACAAAGCTTCTACGTCCGGAGGTTACGCACCTGAGAGTAATACATGAATATCCCTAATCTTCGTCTATCCTCTGTGCATGTTCACGTATAGCGCCGCGCAGTACATCGATAATCGACGCAAAGCTAGATATAACATAGAATCCCCCGGTTGAACTCCACTCGAAACGCTCGCCGATCGGCCATGTCAATTTTCCGCTGAAGTATAGTATGCATCAGCTACTACTTTGCTAGTTCCTGACTGGTATTGAGATAGACATTGACAGGAAGTATAAAATTATGTTAGGAAAATATCTACATAATGTGGTAAGCCAAAATTCAACGATATGCATCCCAGATAAAAATGAATTTTCAACATGAATATCCGACTCTCCAAATTTTATTCATGTTTTTTTCACATTTTAAAACATCACTACTTATTGAATAGTATACTATGATGTTTATTATTCTGGCTCAATATTCAGATATTCAAATATAACAAATACCTGTAAGCATTGGGATCTGATACCTGTAGGCTCTTCTTATCATAAACCAACATCACCATAGAGCTAAATGTGAAGAGGGGCTGACACAGGTCTTCTATTTCTGCTTGTCCGAGTCCAGACCACCACATGAAACTACTTCATAATCATCTTCATCAACAATACCAGATTGGATGATCCTGCAATGAAATGAATATTGGTGATTTTTAGAAAATAGTCAGTAGTTCAATCTCTTCATGAGTATGATATGTGATAAGGTTCATGTATGTAGCTCAGCGATAGGATGCAGCATGAAAAGATGTACCGGTATCCGGAAAGCAAACTGCATAATTGTTACCACATTGCTAGGATGTGGAGCTGGATATGCATACCATTTCAACAAGGCTTAATGCTAGCTATACTTTCATTCCAATACATCAAAAAAGAACTTTTGATTAAAAAACTCACTAACTATTATGCACTTTCATCATCATCATCATCATCAACATCATCATCATCATCATCATCAACATCATCCTCATCATCATCATCATCCTCCTCATCATCATCTTCATCATCAACATCATCATCCTCATCATCCTTATCATCATCATCATAAACATCATCATCATCATCATCCTCCTCATCATCATCATCCTCCTCATCATCATCCTCATCATCATCACCACCAACATCATCATCATCATCATCATCATCATCATCATCTTCATCATCATCATCATCATCCTCATCCTCATCCTCATCATCATCATCATCATCATCATCATCATCCTCATCATCATCATCCTCATCCTCATCATCATCATCCTCATCATCCTCATCATCCTCATCATCTTCATCATCATCATCAATATCAAGATTCACTCGTAATATTCACATCAATTCAGAAATCAAAGAGCTGACTGAGATAGGCAGGAAGGGGAGGGCCTTTAAATGGGGAAATGTCCCTGCTCTGAGATTGACATTATCAAGAAACAAAAGAGAGAGGGGGGCTAACAAAAGGTCCTTCAGGCCTTCACCTGCTTAATCATCTGAATCACACCATCCAAACCATCACCAATATCAACATCCAAATCACCACAACCATCACCACCATCATCCAAATCAACACCACCACAACCATCACCATTATCGTTATAAAAATCACCACCACCACCACCACCATTATCATCATCATCATCATCACCACCTCCACAACCATCACCATTATCATCATCACCATCACAACCATCACCATTATCAATATCATCATCTAAATCACCACACCAGCACCACCATCATTATGGTCATCCAAATCTCCACCACAAAATATATCATCATCATAAAAAAAACATCTGTTATAAATATTCATCATAACCTTTATCTTTGTAACTATCATCACCACCACCATCATCATAATTACCATATTTTCCTTTATCATCACTGCATCATCACTTTCATTCATACCCCAACCATTATATTTGTTATCTTCATTTTTTATTAACATCATAAATTATTATCATAATCATTCCTAGTATCATTGCATGCCACTGGTGTCTATCTGTGTTTGGGCATTTGTTTTTAAGCAGCCGTTTGTATTTGCTAAGTAAGGTTCTAGTTCAGCCCCTGTGCATCAAATATGTAAAACTCCAAAGGTTCAACTCACTACTGTTTCTCAGGAGCCAAGCGCTACATACACCATAAACGTGCATCATCACACGCCTGCACAATCCATATTGCCCGCATCGCCAGCGGACGAGATCACACACAACACCAAATAATAAATCACTTTTCCGAACCGACTCTCTTTATTACAAAAGTTACCTTCTTACAACGATACTTGCAGTATGACATTCTCTTCATCACCACCATCCCAATCACAACCCCAATCCACTTCAAGATCATCCTTACCTTTCACGTTTAGATGTTGCCCAACCTACCTCCTATGGTGTGATAACGCTCTGCCTGGATTTGGATTTGATCTTGCAGACGGTCGAATCAATATGCTACTCCACCGGGTACTCCACCCACCTCGCATTCATGAAAACAACGTGCAGTACCTCATCACTTGTCTTCAGCAGTCGCAAGCCCACACACCTCATCTCCCAGTCACTCACCATCCGTAGTCTGCAGCCTGCAGGCACGCACAGAGTTTGATTTGACACTTTACTAAAATTCCTAAACTTAAAGCCTTGAGTAGAGCCTAATTCTGTCAGTCTCTGACTGTATCAAATATCACAGATCATATGTAGTATGATGTCAGCCTAGCCTCAATAAGGAGCTTCAACCACACAGCTCCTTGGTCTCATCGTGCAGACACTGTTACGCACAGCGGCTAAAAAGAGTTTGTCCTAGCAAACTATATAACACATGTATGTTTAGACTAGATGGCCCATAACAAAACAGATGTATACTCCATGTGGGCAAATCTTACCGGTATCAGGGAATCTTTATCGAAGAAAATGTTATCAAATTTTCCCAAATCAGTTGAGGGGCTTTTTTTTTTATTTCGGGGCGCATTTATTTTGTGACGCAAGGTAGGAGTTCAAATTTGTCGTGTATTAATAAAACTGTCTTTTAATTCGTATAACAATTCCGTGTTTACCAAGCTAAAAAGAAAGCAACATCTCATCTATTAAAAAAACATCCTTTAATACAGAGAGGGGGTCGCGATCATCTGACCTGAGTCATCAACCTATTTCTCGAGAGTGAGAAAACATGTTTGAGGGTAGGCCAAAATTTATGTGACACTTCGCGACTCTTGCTGGAAAAACTGTTCAATGGAAAGAGCGCCACCTGTAGGCTTTTTTCCATTAGCGACTCTTCAAATGTTCTGCAACCAACTTACCGCCACTTTGCCCCGTTTGTAAATTATGATTATTAATATAAAATCGAGAAAATGCGAAATTTAAACTCGTCGACAGGCTTCTCTCTCTCTTTCTCTCTCTCACTCTCTCTCTCTCCCTCTCTTTCTCCCTCCCTCTCTCTCTCTTTCTCTCTCTCTATCTCTCCTCATTGGAACAAGCATGCGATCGCTAATCTTTTCTCAGTCTCACTATTCCTTTCCTACCCTTTCTGTCTCTTCCTCCTACTCACCTTTACTTCCTCTGCCTCTCCTCGCTCTCTCTCTCTCTCTCTCTCTCTCTCTTTCTCCCTTATATTTCATACGGATGCTTTCACAATCTTGCAAATTGCCAAAGCCTTAAATGTATAATTTAAAATGTGATTATGTGAATGATACTACCAATCATGGGAGCAACTGAATCAGATTTAATTGTGCAAAATCTTGTTTGCTTCTTTATTGATATATCGATCATTACCATGGCAACCTTTTAACCATGTTTTATGCGAAAATCATTTTTATGCACTACCCTACCTTTTACTAAATCGGTCCAAAGACAAAACAAAATCTGCATTTTACCTACAAAGTATAATTTGTTTAATTCTCGCTACCCCAAATAGCGATTCTGCCGAGATCCGGGGAAAATCCTGAAATCCGCATTGCATTATGGGATAGCTTTTCGACATTACAGCTTCCTGTGCAGGCGTTCGTGATCACAACCCTCTCTTTCACGGTAGAGTTTAACGGCCTTTTGTGCTAAAGTCACTAATTCTGCCCGAAGCTTTCCATTGCATATTATAATCTGTACCAATTACACTGATTGGCATCGATTTTAGCGTGCGTGAAAACTCTGCACAGCGAACACAGGCGCTAGCGCCAGCGGGATGGGACTCTATACCGGAAGTTGTAGTGACGACCCGAGAGAGTGAAAATTACCTCGTCTCGCGAATTTCGAGATTTTCGTACCTATTTAGGGTAGCGAGAATTCATTGTATATCTATTTGATTATATAATTCCCAGATTTGGGGTCGTGGTCGAGTGGTTACGTCACCGGACTGTTGATCACAAGTCGGGGTTCGAGTCCCGTCGCGGCACTAATGTCCTTTAGCACGACATTGATTTACATTTGCCACACTCAACCCAGGTGATATAAATGAGTACCTTCAAATGCTAAAGCGCTGTAATGGCAGCACAGCTAAAACAGTGGTAATAATCTCCAAGTTTGGAAGCGCTTAGAGACTTAAAGTGACTCGGTAACATTGTTGAAGGTTGATGAAAAAAATTGCTTAATTTTTGTATAAAATGTTACTTACTATATTCCTTCTACTATACTAACCCTCTGACATGCAAAAAATCCTGAACAAATTCTCAAACCACAAAGATATCTATGGTTTTCTTTGAAGGCGTCGATGTGAGGCACCCTCTAACAGTGATTAACAGTAAATTCTCCCAACCATTCGCGCTATATAAAAGCTGAGTATTATTATTATTATTGGTTTCTGCTATTGTCTCTGTTTCTGTTATTGAAGAAAATACACTACCCATCTGGCTATGCAATTTCCAATCGCAACATGTAATTCATTCGAAATTCAAAAATAAAATTATATTCATATATTGTATAAGTTCAACATAATTTTATTACCAATATGGTTATAATATTCAGATTTCTGAATATGTACCAAGAAATGTGCCATAATGTACAGCGATGGCGACACGACACATGCTCCGGCGGCGGTTGCTCCAGGCCTTATTTCATCAGGGATGTGGGGTTGGGGTTGAATTTGTTGTTTGTTTTGGGGCTGGGCTTGTGCTTGATCTTGGCGTTAGGTGCGGTGAAGGTTTCTTGTCCGGGGTTGGGAATGGGAGTTTGAATAATGTACTGAATTGCCGCGGAGAAATTGTAGCCGGAGCAGGTGTCGTGGAAGCACAATTATATATTATGTACAAAACGAATTGCAATTTTACTGCCATAATGTTAATACGCATATGTATTACGTGTAATTTTACTTTGTCACTGATGTATACTTTGTAAAAAAAAAACTAAAAAAAAAACTGCAATTCAGCTTTCGGGCCGCGAAAGCTTTTTAATGAATTAAAGAATTTTAAATAAATAAATAAATAAATGAAATAACCTTTTTGAATGTGAAACAATGACAATTCACTTTATTACACTTTTGTACAGTTTGTTGGAGGGTATTATACATTCA
This sequence comes from Strongylocentrotus droebachiensis, assembly GCA_035222895.1. Classification (NCBI taxonomy): domain Eukaryota; kingdom Metazoa; phylum Echinodermata; class Echinoidea; order Camarodonta; family Strongylocentrotidae; genus Strongylocentrotus; species Strongylocentrotus droebachiensis. The sequence continues at coordinate 48,284 of JAVYIG010005534.1, forward strand.
AAGTTTTATATTTTGTATTTCTGTTTGTTCATTACATTAATATTCATTATTCTTTGAGTTTTTTCGTTATTGTTTCATGTATTCATTTATTTCAAACTGGCGGTAGTTACAAAAATAGAAACAAACGTTACAACTTTTTTCATTGAAAAAGTTCGATTCTTCTGCTTCGAATTATTCTTTTAAGCAATGAAATGAAATGTGAAATTCGAACATTAAATGATTGACCATAATTAATATTTTTTGACAGATCAAAGTTAAAGAATATATCGAGATTGCTCCGGCTGTAATAAGTGACTATTGTAATAATTACTAACATTAATTGAAGTTCTATATCATGTTACTTGCCAAAAGAGAAATCAAAAGCTACTCTTTAAAAAGATCACGCCCTGCATGCCATTCTTGTCATATAACAAAACATAGTTGAAATTATGTATGCGGTGTTTGGATACAAGTTTTAACATTGCAATATACACAACATGGTTCGGATAATCATAATGAAGGTTATGTTTATTACTGTTCTCAACCATTCAGGTAATTGATTAGTAATTCAATAATTCAAATGATTTTAATTCTCATGCAAAACATAATACAAGAATAATTATATCACAAAAACTATGCAATGAAACGACAAATATAATGGAAAAAGCACGAGAAAAGAGGAAGTAACTTGAAGTGGAGCTTGTTGAAGTGTTAGTTCCTCAGATGCCGTTTTACAATATAACATGAACAAAGTATGCTTAGAAATACATGTAACATTAAATGTTATAAACAAATCAACTGAATTTTCCCGCTTACAACGCATTACGTCCACCGCGGGACGCTTCATCAGGCCGACTATACCGACGGGTCTTTGAAAGGTTTATCAGAGAAGGGCAGTACTTTCCTGACGTTCCCTGACCGGAACACCATGTTCATCGGCAGGGGCGTACGCAGGATTTTTTCAAGGGGGGGGGGGGGTTTAAATATTTTGTTCCCGAAAATTTGAAAATCGCGCCGGCCGAAAAGTCGCTCAGTGGGGGGGGGGGGGGGGGGGGGGGGGGAAGCGGACATTTTTTTTTTTTTTTTTTTTTTGGAGTCCAACAAAATCGCAACGACTCAGCCAGCCGAAAAGTCGCTCAGTGGGGGGGGGGGGGGGGGGGGGTAAGCAGACACTTTTTTTTTATTTTTTAAATAAATTAAAAAAAAAAAAAAAAAAAAAAAAAACCAAATGGTTTTTTTAAAGGTTTTTTTAGGGGGGTTTGCACACATAAGAATACCAAAGGGGGGGGGGTTTAAACCCCCCAACCCCCCCCCCCCCTGCGTACGCCCTGTTCATCGGTCAAGAATCATATGGCATCAGAGACCGGTCGGCCCGATGAAGCATCCAGGAGTAAACCTGAAACCTCGCAAGCTTAGATTTTTATTAGTACACTTGGCTTGATAAAGATTATCTGGTGATTTATAAACTAAGTACTCTCTGGGGAACATCCATTATTATCTTTAGGATGAAAAGGAGCATTATTTTCTCGGGAAATGGATCAATAAGAACGAGTTGAGAAATCAGATCTGCTTCTTCTTCCAAGATGGTGGATTCCTCGTCGGGTTTTCCACCAGAAGATACCACAGGGGCTATCTCAGACATACATGTATCTTCAGGTACGACTTGCATTTCATGTATGGACGATTGGTCAGCAGGTTGAATGCTACTTACATTGGTCATATCATCACCGGCATGAAGTTCTTCAGAGGACGCGTCTTCAGAAGTCACTTTAGATGCATCCAAGTTCTGTGTACTGCTCTCCGGTGATTTGTCAGGATGTTGACTCCTACTTCTATCTGTCAAGTCCTCCTGGGTTTTGGAAGCCATGTCTCCTGTATGCCCATCTCGAGGAGTGTGGTCATTGCTTGCTGTAGCTTCCTGAAGTACCTGGGTGTCGGTCTGTCCTTTGGTCTGGTCCTCTTCTAGAGAGGCCTCATCTCTAGCAGAGAGCTGCTGATCATTGACGCCTTCTTTATCATATTCAGCATCGATCTGTTCTTCTACTACACCTAACCGGCAGTAAGAAAGAAAACAGATAATTGGTTTATTTCTCAAAACACATCGAATTGAATTATTAGTATTGCGTAAAACATATCGCAGTGAATTTCAAATTTATTTTATTTTTATGTTCACCAGGTAGTAGATGAGAACTTGAAGTTAGTAGTAAGCATCTGTTTGGCTTTTTATTCGTGAGGAAAATGCTAACTGAAAGTAGTACCTCAGCTCGTTGTAAGTACTTTTTCTCTGCATTACGTCACCTTAGTATTTATATCAACAGTGTAAAAATGTGGAAAACGAATTTGCTTGAGAAAATACCGTCAATCTGACTCTAAACACATGGGCCGTATTGTATACCAAATAGAACAGCATGTTGCTGAAGTGTTGAATGGGGTCCTCATTACGAAACTACAATTGTTTTTAATGAAAATATACATTACCTTCGCTGAGATACAGGTCTGCAAGGTTGACCAACTTGGCAGCTTGCAGTGCCTTCCTGAGCTCAATCCGTTCATCTTCCCTGGACACACCTTCTCTCCATTGTTTCAGCATATGACGAGTTCCATCACTGGTAACACGGTTGAACTTCACATTGGTCATGAGCGCTCGCTGTATATCACCATGTAGGATTCCCAGCTGACCACCAAGGCTGTCGATCTTGGCTTCATCGTAAAGATCGTCAGCTATCTTCGTTAAGATGTCTGCAAACTCATCATCTGGGGGCTCCTCTCTAGAATGGTTAAAAAGACAAACATGGGGGCGGTCAGAGAACGTAGGTATGACGAATCAACTTTAAAATGAATACACATCTTTACTTAGGTGAAGAAGAAAACCGTCAAAATAAGTTCTTCCGGTAATGAGACTATAGAGGATTATGTTATATTATAACTCTAATCAAGAGTAACATCTTATATTTGTTTCATTAAAGAACGTGTTCATTGTTAAAGTCAAACTATAGCAAACGCAAATTATTATATAATGATTATGATCATTGTGGTTTAAAAATGATTGATATTAGATCTTTTGCCAGTGTGCAGAAACTTATTTGGTCGAGGTATTTACTGAATGGTGAATTTGATAGTCCTTGGAAACAAATAGAAATAATCAATCTGTCTGAATTTCACTCAGATCCAGAGATTTTATTTAGAGCCCATGCCTCTGAAAAGATTTTGAAAAGGTTGAATATGCAACTTGCAGAGACTATAAGGGTGTGGTACGCTTTCAGATCAAGATTGCTGTCTGATTCTAATCTGGTGGAAATACACAGATTAGATAGCTTATGGTACAACAAAAATGTCTGCTTGAAAACGAAAAGGTTGTTTTACTACCCTGCTTGGTATGAAAGGGGAATTAAAACAATACAGGATTTGATCTATGATGGAACACGTTTCAAAGAATTTTTTGAGTTAGTATTAGAGTTTGACATACCAATTGGTGATAAAAGAAAATATTTGTCCATTATTAAGGCAATTCCTATATATAGATTATGGTCTAAAGATAATAGAGATCCATTCGAATTTTTAAAAGAGAAACTATTGGTTACTAAACATTTCTCTAAATTTTCATATTCAATTTTTAAGGAATCTGTCTTTCCCCAAAAGAGATCGGATAAATGGAATGATATTTTCAATATAGAAAAGGATAGTGAGGATTGGTCTTTGGTTCATAAGGTAAATTTTAAATGCACCATTGAAACGCAGTTGCGTTCCTTTTATTTTAAATCATTTCACAGAGCTATTGCCACAAATGATTTTTTATATAAGATAAAAAGGTCTGACACTGAACTATGCAATCTGTGTGAGCAATTACCAGACTCAATTGAACATTTTTTAATATATTGTGAAGTCGTAAGGCCACTTTGGACTGTCCTAGAAAATTATCTATCTTTAAAATTTAGAAAAGAAGTTATTTTTTCGGATTTTGAAAGAATGTTTGGTTGTCCCAAGGACTATCAAAATTCAATATGTATAAATTTCTTTCTTTTGTGTACCAGGTTCTACATTCACTGCTGCAAATTTAAGAAAGAGAAACCAAATTTCCAAGGTCTTATATCTTTGATAAAAATTAAGTCTAAATCTGAATATGTAATTGCAGCCAAATATGGCAAGTTAAGCCTCCATTTTAAATTTATATTTGAGTTGTAGTGGACTATATGATGTTTTTGTCATTTCACATTCCTGTACTTGATTTTAAATAGCCAGTTGGCTTTTATATTATTTTTGAGTACCCAATAAAAAAATAAAAAAAATAAAAAAATAAAAAAAGTCAACCTATAGCAGTTGACTGACATAAATAGACAGCGATCCCATTGAGAGACCATGCGCGACATGCTCGAATTATTAAATGTTATTTAATTTCATTAAAGGACTTCACCTTCAACTCAATCACTGTAGTCTGGAATGTAGCTAAAATTTGCATTTCTTTGTTAATGAGTTTCGATCTTTATTCACTTCTGCCTTTACATTATCACAGGTGGTCACGAAATTTATAAACATGATTTTGGATTCATAGAACATAAGTTTTGCCGTACTTTTAACAATGTTATTGATAATGTAGCACCATTCATTTTACACACCAAAGTACATTCCGTAGTAGTGTGGTCACCATAAGAGTAATAATGCGTTTATTGTCAATTTGCCATGTAAAGAGTAAAGTCATTTCATCTCACCCTGCTTGTAATTCATCACTCCTTCCCAGTCCTCCGGTTGAATTATCCTCCTTAAATGATGATGTGCCTGTCATGATGGAATGAAGTCAGTTTTAATGAGAAGGAATCAAAAGAATTTAAGATACAAATTTGGAATGTTCTCTATCGTTCACTGTATCGGTAATCTAAGTAATTTCAAAGTATACCAAAATGGGGTAGGGAGCTATAAAGACCATATTGGATTTGATAAGCTTCACATTATACATGTTTCAAAAAGTAGCAAAAAAATTGGATTGGACTTATATAGTATAATGTTTTTGTTTTTTTAACTTTTAAAGGAAATTAAGATTGGAAAATAAAGTCTTACCACTCTGAGCTTGTTTTCCAGAAGCCACCCAGGGAATGAAACTCCATTGATGTGTCTCTGCTTTCTTCTTCTGCTCTGCTGATCGTATCTCACTTTCTAGTTGAATTTTGGTTCTCAGCTTCCAGGTCTCACGCTTAAGTTGCTCCAAAAGCCCTTTATTATAGTCAAACTCCTTCTTCCAGCTTAATTCTATTGACCGTTTTTCTTTTTCAAATCGCGCTCTGTCTTCCTCTTTTCCTTTCTTTAATTCTTCAACTTGCTGTGTTAGAGTCGTTTCGTTCCGCTCTTTCTCCTCTACAATATTCGTCATTTCTGCTGCCAGTGAGCGCTTCTCTTTCTCAGCTCCTGCTCTGTCTTCCTCTCTTCCTTTCTTTAATTCTTCAACTTGCTGTGTTAGAGTCGTTTCGTTCCGCTCTTTCTCCTCTACAATATTCGTCATTTCTGCTGCCAGTGAGCGCTTCTCTTTCTCAGCTCCTGCTCTGCCTCCCTCTCTTCCTTTCTGTAATTCTTCAACTTGCTGCCTTAGAGTCGTCTCGTTCCGCTCTTTCTCCTCTAGCATTTTTGTCAAAGTGTCTTCCCGTAGTAGCTTAGACGCTAATTTCGTCATCATTTCTCCGTTGTCGATCTCTAGTCGCTCAACCTGACGTATTGCCTTCTCTTCTGTCCCCTGTAAATTGTCAGCCATTGTTTCGATACGCAGATCCTTTGATTGTAGTTTCTTTTCAAATTCCATCTCCCTCTGCTTGTACGTCTCCATTATCTGTTTTGCTCTTTTCTCGTTTTCCATCATTGCCCTTTCACTATGTTCATGCCTTTCTTGTTCAACCTTCATGGTATCTTGTAGGCTTCCATTTTCACTGACTATGCTTGTACGGCTTGCACGGGACTCGTTGAGTTCCTGCTCTAAGTCTTTTATTCTACCTCGGAGTAACTTCTTTGCTTCTTCTTCTTCTCCAATGTCTTCTCCGTGCCTCTTCTGTGCTTCTGTGACACCCTTTCTCACTTGGTTCCATAACCGCTCAAAGCTGGGTACAGAATAAAGCTGTATTAGGTCAGCAGATATCCCTTCGTCACCTTTCTTCATGCATCCATGGAGGAGGTGAAGCCACTGCAACTGTTCCTCATCTGAGAGATCGCCACTAATGGGAGGAGGTACGTCATAGATGTCGGTGATCCCGAGCTTTTTTAGTTTATTTTTTGCCTTCTCGAGGAATTCACTTTGCCCGGTAGTTTCCATGGCACATACAGGGACGAGACCTATCCAAAAGAAAACAAATCAGTTCAATCGAAGAAGTTTTTTAATCGTTTCATGCCCTCTTTGTAACCCACATTCGTCACCTAATCTCTTTTTGTTAGAGGGGGTGGGGGGGGGGGGTATAATTTTTACATCAGAGTAAGGATCGAATCTGTTTATTTTTTCATGCACATCTGTGCCTTCAAATAGTGCTATTAAACGTGCTGTATGTACATAAAGTATACCACCATTTTCTAGGGTTGTAAATAGAACTGGCAAGTGAGAGAATGATCGATGGAGAGAGATAGAGAGAGAGAAGGGGGGGGGGGAAGAGAAAAGTGATAACGAAAAGAGACCACAGAAGAAAAGGAAAAGGGAGTAAACATAGCCGTAGTCAGGAGAAAATTTAACATTTACAACTAAATATAAATTTGTAATGACATTATGGGCCTATTATATAATAATACAGGCCTACACAAATAGACGAAAGTATCAGCATGCATGCACAAGGAAAGAAAATGTATTTGATTCACAAATTGAACTGACGAAGGGCGTGTTAGAGTTCACGATATCATCGTGATCGAAATTGATGAGGTGCAATTAAGGGCTTGAATGCATAATGGATAATATAGAAAACTAAGATAAGTACTTGATTTTAGGGTCATATTGCATGAGTTATGGTTGTTTCCTCGATTGTTTTATGTCCTAGTCATAACTGTTAAAAAAACATTCTATAGCAGGTGTCATTCTCGTTAGATATCATGAAAATATACAAATTTCTCATACAGATTTTGTCGAGTTATGTAAACTTTGTTTGGAAAGGATATTTGATGAACAACTTATACTCGTAAAGGAAATAAACTCAGAACCTTCAGACAATTTAAAAACGCAATCAAGCAAGAATTTTTTTAAATCTCATATACCAAATATAAATTTAAGAAAAAATATCACCAAACTACGTCTAAGCGCGCACATTTTCCCCATAGAAACGGGAAGGTATAAAAGACCAGAAAAAACGCCCCAAATCTACGATTCTGTGAAGACTGTAATATGAATCTTGTAGGAGATGAATTCCATATAATTATGAAATGTGTCAAGTATAAAGATTTACGAGTAGATTTTATAGAAAAAATAGTAATCTGGAAGAAAATTTTAGTAATTTGGATAGTCAAGAAAAATTCATATTTATAATGAGATTAGACAATGAAGTTGTAATAGATTCTTTGTTCACCAAAAACATAATTGCAATGAGGGGTAATTTTTAGATACTATATGTTATAACAAAGTAGAAATGTACAATCTTATGCTTAATTCTGCAGTAGGTCTCAGTTATGTATAAGTACTATTACGTCATTTATTTTAGGCATTCCATGTACCTCATTTACCTATTTTGTATTGCATGGGTTATAATTTATTTAGAAAAGTGCTGTATTATGTTTTATATATTTAAATCTTCGGGTATTGTATGGTACATTATATTACTATATGCATTATGTCATGTTATTACTAAAAGAAAAAAAAGAGTGTTTCTGCTGGATATAATTTTCCTTCTGTTTTGCTATAAACACTGCATTGTAAATTGATTTATACGGTATGTTTACAGAATATTGATTTGTTACATTACATTGTATTTTGACTTATATGATGTATATGTTCCCAAACAGAATATTTATATTATATTGACTGGGCTTGAGGGGTATATCAGATATATTGACCAAGCTAAGATCATATTACCCCGAGTCGAAGACGAGGGCAATATGGTCTAATAGCGCGGTCAATATTTCTGATGTACCCCAAAAGAAGCCCTGTCAATATAATTATTATTACCTAAACAAGGCATTTTTAAGCAAATTATTGAAAGGGGTCTATACAACTTTGGTATCAATTTTGATTTTTACTCCCGTCTGTTTGCCGGTCCATCTGATTTCAGGTTATTCAGGCAGGTATGTAATTGTGACGTAACAATGATTGTTACTGTGTGTAATTGTGACGTAACAATGATTGTTACCGCGCGTACACTTTAACGCCTACACGATACTGCGCGTAAAGCGCTCTGACAAGACAGAGTGGAATATGGCTCATTATATACCTCACTTAAGAAATCCAGCCATCTGATTGGTCGAAATTGCATTCATAAACTTCAACTATTTCTGTAAAATTCAATATAGTTCAAAATAGTTCAGTCTCCATGGTTACCCCATAGGTTTACATGTTAAAAAATGGTCTGAGCGATCGAGGATACCGTACGTGTGCGAAGAATGGGTCGGTAATTTCAATACAATTGAATCTCGATCGATCTTACCGACAATTTTATCTTGCATTGTTGACATGAAGACGAAAATAAACTTCCAAAAACAAAAAAACAACATCTGCCGATAGATCTTGATCTAAGTTCGTGCCAATATGCATTGCAAAAGTAAAAGAAATGCCCGTTTAATGGAGCAGCGGCGAAGCATCCACGTTTTCAATCCATTTTAATGTATATATTAAAAAAAAACTGCTATCTATGGTAACAGAGCGCGCTAGCCGAGCGGGTTAAGGCGCTGACTTTAGTATATCACCTTTTGTACGCAAGAGATCGAATCCCATCTTCGACAAAAGTTTTTTTATTTTTTATTTTTTAGTCTATTTTTTTTCGGCATATAAAAGTATTAATGACTGCTTTAATATTCGAGAAATAGTTGTTTTTATACGCTCTCGGGAAGGTTACAATTGGGCTATTGCCCTCGGCACGCCTCGGGTAATAGCACAATTCTAACCTTCCCTTGAGCGTATAAAAACAACTATTTCTCTCAAAGCAGTCATTAATACTATAATATTGCCCTCTGATCTAGTACAGTGGTCTACGGGGCAAACCCGGAAGAGGGCAATATGGCAAATATTCACCGCTCCGGTTTCATATTCGGAGCAGCGTGCAAAATACAACTTTTTATTTAGCAGCTAAAATGCCTTTTATAGGTAATAATGATTATTACATTACATTGTAAAGTAATTATATGTTTATAAACAGAATATTGGTGTACATCAATGAAGTTTAATCAATACAATACATACAGTACACGTACCTAACCATTGAATAGCATGGCAAATAACATGAATCTGTATGTAAAATTTACCAACCTTTACATTAAAAAGTTTCATATGTGAAAATAATATGGCTCGTATTGTTATTCATTTATTTATATCTTCATTCGTCCATTCTTCTAATCAATACGGTGGTTTATATCACTACATTGTGTGTATCAACGGTGCAATTGTTTATTAATTCACAATTGTTTAAATATACTCGTCCTACCTATAGCGTAAAGGATTATGGGCAAACTCACCTGTAATGCTCTTTATTGTCTTGATCCATAGTTGGTAGTAAGTAGTCGGTCTAATAAAAATGATAACATGCACAGATTCAAAATCACGTGGTGATAATTAAAGAGGTAATGATAATAAAATGCACACAATTTGATTCTCAACCCGCCCCAGGCCGACCGAAGGTCACCTCAAAGAAAAGAAATTGTTGCTGATTTTCCTTGACACATTGCCCTGAAAAATGTGTTTATTTCGGTCCGCGGTATCAGAACGATGTCACGCGCCCTCAAGCGCCGTAATTTATGACCGTGGATCCTTCATAATTTCGATATTAAAGATGTAAAGATATCAAATATATTTGGGCAAATTGCTGTCAAATTTGGGTAACAGAAATAAGGAGAAACATTATAAAATCATGTTTGAATGGACGAAAGTGATAAACAGTGGCGTATCTAAGTATTATTCCGCTAGGGGCAAACCATGACTTTGCCCCCCCCCCCCTGTCCAAACGTATCCGCATTACTATACAAGCGAATGGGCAGTATATATATTGATTTCAATCTCCAAAAACCACAATTTCTTTTACCCATATCAATATTCCAAAGGCACTATCTACTGCAGCCATAAGCGTACCAGCATTACCATGCGATTACAAAAATGGTAGTCGATTTCATTCAAATATGTATTGCCCATGTTAATATGGAGAGCGACAAGATTAATACTCACTTTAGTAACAGCACCATGCATCCGACCTTCCCGGCAAGATCTCGTACATTTTCTTCGCTTAAAACTGGTAAGATGGTAAAAGAGAACGTATTTGATACATTGTGCATGATGAACCTTTTGGATACTATGAACATGAGCATATATGTATGCAGAAGTAGAGAGAGAACAAAGTAGTCAAACTTCTGTAGTGTTATAAATTGATGTGCCAAAATAACACAAATAAATGAATTGTTTGTGATATAACATTTTAAGAAACTACACATAAATAATTTGCTGTGATAATAAAAACAGTGAACTTAATGCGTGTCATGAAGAGAATCTTACATGTGTTTGAAAGTCGTGGAATCATACTAAGAAGTAAGAAGGGGTTGCCAAAATAACGACGAGTCCGTGAATCTTAGTATAATAGGCCTATAAGTATAATGTCATGTGGGAATTTAGAAGGAATTACAGTAGGCAATAATGGTACTATTCCAAAACAATGAACATAAATACCCATACCAAGTTTAACAACATCAACAAAATAAGAATGTTTAAAAAAAAATCTAAAGACATCACCCTCTATTAATGAAATGATGCATCTATATATTATCACTGTTTGAGCTTCATGAAATTGAAATCGTATTTGAGAAATCCTTGTTATGGAGCCTTGTTTGTATAACAAAGTTATGTAATTATTCGCAGTTCTTTTGATAATCGTGATGTCGTATTTGAAGATTGACCATGTCCAAAAACCTGTTTCTGCAATTTAAATACACAGTAGTATGCTCGTACATAATACCCTGCTAGCTAGCCTCCTAATTAAATACACCAGGCAGGTCAGGTATATGGTCACAGTCAAACATACACATCATTACCAATAATTGTTTCAGATAGATGACATGTTGAATTAATCAATGGCTAACACATAATCGTTTATTTTTATTAGATTAAAAAAAAAATGTGTTTGATGTGTGACATGTAATAAGAATTCTAAGAGTTATTTTTTACTGTTAAAACAATGATTGTTTAAGAGAACGCAAGCGTTCACATATTTCTCCCTATCACACGATAAAGGTGGGATGATGCCAGTAGTTCATGGGTCACTCAGGCGTAGTCATGGTTCATACCCTCAACATACAAATAATTTAAATGTTAAGGACGACTGATATTTAGCAAACATAATTATACAATTCAAGCGACTGAGTATAGCTATGACATTGTTAAATAACGTACGATTGTAATGCAGTGTAGTATCCTACCAAAATGAAGTTAATTTCACGCCAAAATAGGATCCTCGATGGGTTTTGTCAAACCGCCTTATTGAATTGAATTGAATTTATTTTCTTTTACAAAACAAACAAATCAATCATTGTTTACTACAAATTCACAAACACGCAGTTGGGTTTACATTCTCTCATTTCGGGCACGTGGGAATTATTGTTTTCTAGAGACAATAAAGACCAAAATAAGAAATAAAAATAAATTATTTGTTTTACCCGACATATTTCGATTTTTTAGACATTCTTTACAATCCTAGTTTATTTAGGATAAAGAGCATTCCGTTGGTTAAGTAATATCGAAAACATAATTTACCCATACAATTCATTATTTTACCAAAAACCTACTTTAGCATTTGGGAAATTAATTCCAACGATACATGTTCATAGTGGAGGCGTAGTATCATTTCGGACTTACAACAAACGCAACCAAAACAACATAGCCCTTTTTTCAATATACAAACCTGGGACATATTTGTTGATGACGTATATAGAATCGGTGAGATATTTCTCCTGATCCTCAGTAGATGTTTGACGTTCATCAGCAAGCTTGCGTGGCTCTACGTCTCCATAAAGAGCGCTTCTCAGGACAGGGACTATTCTATCCGCATACATGGACATATTAATCACACCAATGATAAGCGTATCAGGAAACACCACTCGGTCATCACCACAAGGTACAGCCTTGCCTGGTTTATACGACAAGATTTCATGTCGTAATTCATCTAGCTTCCCTTTCCTAATCACCGAACTGGAAGTAGCCATCTTTGTACAGATTTCGCCCTGAATACGCAAAAAACAAGTTACACGCTCAATACCATACAGATTTGTCGTATTTGTTCTATACTAAGCATGTTACATAGTAGGTCTAGTTATTACTGGGTGTAGGAAGTTCTTTATAATGCATGTATCATGTACACAGGAGTAACGGATGAGGGGTTTTAATGAATGATCAACCGAACTTTGACTTGTGGCATGAAATTATTATTTGATTCACACACAGTAATCTGCCCACTGCCTTCATGCTCACGCGCACATGTTACAATAGTTCTCTCCATGTTAATGGTGGAAGCACAATATTCCACGCTAGTTTCTATCCATCATTACAATGTTTGAGCCTACCATCATCATATTAAACCATATGATATAGATATGGCTATTCTTGAGGTTTCAATCATTCTCATGCATCATAGTCAGACCAAATTAACCATCAACATCGAGGAGAGGGAACTATGATGTTTCATATATTACTGTATGATGTCTTATGTACGGTTTGGTCTCTATGCCTGAGACTATATTTGTCTTGCCATATTGAGGAATTGAATCGAATTTACTAAATATTTATATTTAAAACAAAATATATATTACAATCTATACCTTTCAAATAGAGTTTGGTTAAAGGTAATTAATGTTTTTCATTCCACTCAAAAGACAGGCATGTCCCTAAGTTTTTGCTTTAAAAAGAAAACCCAACATAATATTAGCGAGTGGCTAAACCCTTCATTGGAAGCATATTGTGATGTCAAAACTCAAAATGGCTGTTTAAGTTTATTGCTTTCAGACAAGCTTCCCGAATACGGTATTGATGTTGCAAAATTTGTCTGATGTTAAGCTTTTCGATTTTATACATGTATATATTTCTTGTTAAATCTTGTTGTGTATAAAGAACATGCGATTTGTTATTGTTGACATAAATGCATTGGTCCATATGGACAATAACAGCAGCAACAACACGTGCATAGAGCACCACTGTAGTACTAGCGGTTAATACAATTTGCCAAGAAGTTCTAGTTTTACAGCCCTGTCGTTTTTTGTTGCAGGAACTTGCACTTATACGCATACAGTGTACGTATTTACTAATTATCACAGAAACATAACATAATTATATACAGTTGTAAATTATTACCCATTTATAACAATATGATATGTTTTGCACAGAATCATTAAAGGTAATACAAAGTTTTGGTATAGGGTCATGAATTTGGTTCAAATGAACATATTGTAAGCATATGCGATCCTACAATATTCAGTGATCGTTGTCGCGGTTGAAGTCGAGTCTAAAGTTATGAAATTGAAAATAATAAACTCTTTATGTTGTATAGCTCCCTGTCAAGATATTAATTAAGCTATGAAACAATGTTTCTTGGCTAAAATCGACCGATGATGACAATGATTATTGCATGAACTTCCATTTAAACACCGACGTCACTCCTAACCATCAAATGATTGAAGTAACCATATCGGATCGAGTACTTTTTTAGAGTGTAGTTAGCTATATTAGATGGACAGAAAGAAATGTTTACATGATTATAATGATTACAACATTTTATTTAATTACTCGATATATAGAAAGGCAGTCAAATCGATCGTATGGCTTTTTAAAAACTTTCCTGTTTCAGGCTCCAAGATAGTCAGTGAAGGAATGATTTTCTTTCTAAATATTATCACTGGTTTCATTCATGTGCCATCACTCTGCTCATATAGTCATGATATACATATTTCCTTGAAAATATATTCGTGTATTGTACCAAACGAATCTTAAAAATGATTGTAAACTTAAGAGGGGGGAGCGTGATAATCCGATTAAAGTCTTATTGTGAACACTTTAAGATATTTCGACCTTGCTCAATGATATCCTATGTTGCTCTGGTAGACGAGGCAACTCCTTATTAACACATCTCCCATTCAGTCTCTCTCTCTCTCTTCATTTCATTCTACCCTCCCCCCCCCCTCTTTCTCTCTCTCTATATATCTCTCTCTCTCAGACAAACACACACTATCCCCCTATCCTATTGAACTCTTTGTCCTTCCCTGTGTCTTTTTCCCTCTCTTCCTGTGTCTCTCTGTCTCTCTCTATATTATACAGTCTGTATAACTCGTACCAATAAAGTGTAACCTTCCAACTCCTATATCTTATATACGTATATATATATATATATATATACAATATCCTTTTCTCCCTATCTGACTTTGCCCCCCCCCCCCCCTATGTCTATCTATATATACCTCTTTCTCTGACATCTTTCGTTTGGTATTTCCTATTTTCTTGTAGTTCATATTATCTCTCTTTTCATTTTTTACTTTTTGTTTAAAGTCTTCTTCTGTCAGTCAGTCCCCTATGCCATTTCCAGAGGCTCATTTTGTTACTCTCTCTCCCTCTCTCTTCATCTCCTTCTCTCTCTTACTTACTTCTCTCTCTCTCTCTCTCTCTCTCTCTCTCTTAATGTCTCTCTCTCTCTCTCTTACCTTCTCTCTCTCTCTCTCTCTTAATTTCTCTGCCATAAAGGAGCCCTATAGTATAGAGGCTTACGTTAACTTATGCATTGGAACCTAAATAATTAACAGGCTATCCACATGTTCTACATAAGGATTATATTTAATGAGAAAATAGGCCCTGCTTAATATAGAAATATGTCTTGACCGGTGCCGTTGTCTTTACAAAGTTGACTGCCTGTTAGTTTATCTGATGCAATATACAAATTGGCCTTCAATAATGCTTTTGTTTGAATATTCACTCAACATGCTCGCTCGCAAATGATTTTCAGACCTTTCAGTACGCACATTATACACACAAATAATATTTAGAAGTCAGCATGACTTGGTGTAATCCTTGAACTCAATACTATATTTAAAAAAAAGGTGATATCGCACATTTGCAATATGGATTGTTCTTTAATTGTTTTTTTCTTTTTCTTTTAATGTTATATCATCAAAGACTTGGAGTAAATGCACCTCGGAACCTTGCTATTCTCGGAGAGAGCAACATCTAATCTATTAACAAACATCTTTTTAAACAGAGAGGGGGTCATCTGAGTCATCAACCTATTTCTCGAGAGCGAGAGATCATGTTTGAGGGTAGGCCAACCTTCATTTATCTGATGAGACACTACGCGACTCTTTCTGGAAAAACAGTCAATATGAAGAGCGCCACCTGCAGGCTTTTCCCCCATTGTTCTGCAACAAACTTACCCCCACTTTGCCCTGTTTTTAAATTATGATTAGTAGTATAAAAACCTGAAAATGCGGAATTTAAACTCGTCGACAACCCTCTCCCTCCCTCCCCCCTCTCTATATATGTCTCTCTCTCTCTCTCTCTCTCTCCCTCTCTTTTTCTCCTCATTGGAACAAGCATGCGATCGCTTATCTTTTCTCAGTCTCACTATTCCCTTTCATACCCTTTCTTCCTCTTCCTCCTCCTACCCATTACTTCCTCTGCCTCTCCCCCTCTCTCCCTCTCTCCCTCTCTCTCTTTCTCTCCTCTCCTCTCTTCTCTCTCTCTCTCTCTCTTTCTCTCTCTCTCCCTTTCTCCCTTATATTTCATACTGATGCTTTCACAATCTTGCAAATTGCCAAAGCCTTAAATGTATAATTTGAAATGGGATATGTGAATGATACCAATCATCGGAGCAACTGAATCAGATTTAATTGTGCAAAATTTTGTTTGCTTCTTTATTAATATATCGACCATTACCATGCAACCTTTCACCCATGTTTTTAAGCGAAATTCATTTGTATACACTACCCTACCTTTTAATACTAAATTGGTCCAAAGACAAACAAAATCTGCATTTTACCAACAAAGTATATTTGGTTTAATTCATTGAGCATCTATTTGATTATATAATTCCCAGATTTGGGGTCGTGGTCGAGTGGTTACGTCGCCGGACTGTTGATCACAAGTTGGGGTTCGAGTCCCGCCGCGGCACTAATGTCCTTTGGCAAGACATTGATCTACATTTGCCACACTCAACCCAGGTGATGTAAATGGGTACCTTGAAGTGCTAAAGCGCTGTAATGGCAGCACAGCTAAAACCGGGGTAATAATTTCCAAGTTTGGAAGCGCTTATAGAGACTTAATTGTAATTCGCGCAATAAAAAAGCTGAGTATTATTTTCATTGGTTTCGCTTATTGTCTCTGTTTCTGTTATTAAAGAAAATACACTAGCCATCTGGCTATTCAATTTAATTCATTCGAATTTCAAACAAATATATTTATATTCATATATTGTATAAGCTCAACATATAATTTTAATGCAAATATGGTTATAATATTCAGATTTCTGTATATGTACCAAGTAATCTGCCACAATGCACAACGATGGCGACACGACACATGCTCCGGCGGCGGTTACTCCAGGCTTTATTTCATCAGGGATGTGGGGTTGGGGTTACATTTGGTTTGGGGGCTGGCTTTGTGCTTGGTGTTGGGGTTAGGTGCGGTGTAGGTAATTTCCTGACCGGGGTTGGGATCGGGAGTTTGATCAATGTACTGAATTGCCACACGGAGTAATTGTAGCCGGAGCAGGTGTCATAGAAGCACAATTATACGTTCTATGTACAAAACGAATTACAATTTTACTACCATCATGTTATTACGCATATGTATTACGTGTAATTTTACTTTTTCACTGATGTATGTTTTTTTTTTTTAAACTGAAATTCAGCTCTCGGGCCGCGACTGTTTTTTAATGAATTAAAGTATTTTAAATAAACAAATAAATAAATGAAATAACCTTTTTAAATATGAAACAATGACAATTCACTTTATGACACTTATATACAGTTTCTTGGTGGGTATTATACATTCAAAGTTTTATATTTTGTATTTCTGTTTGTTCATTACTTTAATATTCATCATTATTCATGTTTTTCGTTATTGTTTCAGGTATTTATTTACTTACTTATCTATTTCAAACTGGCGGTAGGTACACAAATATAAACAAGCGTTGCAACTTTTTTCATTGAAAAAGTTCGATTCTTCTGCTTCGAATTATTCTTTTAAGCAATGAAATTAAATGTGAAATTCGAAAATTAAATGACTGACCATAATAAATATTTTTTGGACAGATCAAAGTTAAAAAATACATCAAAATTGCTCCGGCTGTAATAAGTGACTATATAATTACTAACATTAATTGATTGAAGTCATGTTACTTACCAAAAGAGAAATCAAAATCTACTCTTTAAAAAAAGTCACGTCCTGCATGCCATTCTTGTCATTTTGAGAAAAAAACATAGTTGAAATTATGTATGCGGTGTTTGGATATAAGTTTTAACATTGCAATATACACAATACACAATTCTACAGGGGTCCTAAAACCATTCACTTAATGATGTAATCAAGTTATTATGTTGATTAATGTACTATTACCAGTCTCTTTTTCATGTAAAAGATTTTATCATGTTTTGTGTGGTTTTGAATAAATGAACTTGAACTTGAACTTGAATAGGGTTTGGTTAATGATGATAAAGGTTATGTCTATTACTGTTCTCAACCATTCAGGTAATTGATTAATAATTCAATAATTCAAATGATTTTATTTCTCATGCAAAACATAATACAAGAATAATTATATCACAAAAACTATGCAATGAAACGACAAATATAATGGAAAAAGCACGAGAAAAGGGGAACTAATTTGAAGTAGAGATTGTCAAAGTGTTAGTTCCTCGGATGCGGTTTTTACAATATATCATGAACAAAGTATGCTTAGAAATACATGTATTATCAAATGTTATAAAGAAATCAACTAAATTTTCCCGCTGACTATACCGACGGGTCTTTGAAAGGTTTATCAGAGAAGGTCAGTTCTTTCCTGACGTTCCCTGACCGGAACACCATGTTCACGGGTCAAGAATCATATGGCATTAGAGACCGGTCGGCCCGATGAAGCATCCAGGAGTGAACCTGCAACGTCGCAAGCTTAGATTTTTGTTAGTACACTTGGCTTGATCAAAATTCTCTGGTGATTTATAAACTGAGTACTCTCTAGGGAACATCCATTATGATCTTTAGGAGGAAAAGGAGCATTATTTTCTCCGGGAATGGATCAATGAGAACGAGTTGAGAAATCAGATCTTCTTCTTCCAAGATGGTGGATTCCTCGTCGGGTTTTCCATCAGAAGATACCAGAGGGGCTATCTCAGATAAATCTTCAGGTAGGACTTGCATTTCATGTATGGAAGATTGGTCAGCAGGTTGAATGCTACTTACATTGGTCATATCATCACCAGCGTGAATTGCTTCAGAGGACACGTCTTCAGAAGTCACTTCAGATGCATCCAAGTTCTGTCTACTGCTCTCCGGTGATTTGTCGGGATGTTGACTCCTACTTCCATCTGTCAAGTCATCCTGGGTTTTGGAATCCATGTCTCCTGTATGCCCATCTCGAGGAGTGTGGTTATTGCTTGCTGTAGCTTCCTGAAGTACCTGGGTGTTGGTTTGTCCTTTGGTCCGGTCCTCTTCTAGAGAGGCCTCATCTCTAGCAGAGAGCTGCTCATCATTGACGTCTTCTTTATCATATTCAGCATCGATCTGTTCTTCTACTACACCTAACCGGCAGTAAGAAAGAAATCAGATAATTGGTTTATTTCTCAAATCACATGGAATTAAATTATTACGATTGTGTAGAACTTATCGCAGTGAATTTCAAATTTCTTTCAAGTTACCTTTATGTTCACCAGGTAGTAGATGAGAACTTGAAGTTGGTAGTAAGCATCAAGGCCCTGTTTCACAAAACTTGTCATCAGTGACACACGACAGTTTTTGTTATAAGCTACTGAAATCCTTGCTTCTAATTGGTTAACAGCAGATTTGTCACTGATTTTTGTCATTTGTCACTGGAAAAAGGCTTTGTGAAAGGGGTCCCTGTTTGGCTTTTTATTCACGAGGAAAATACTAACTGAAAGTAGTCTGTACCTAAGCTCTTTTTAAGTACCTTCTCCAAGCATTACGTCATCTTAGTATTTATATCAACAGTGTCAAAATGTGGAAAACGAATTTGCTTCAGAAAATACCATCAGTTTGACTCTAAACACATGGGCCGTATTGTATACCGAATAGAACAGCATGTTGCTGAAGTGTTGAATGGGGTCCTCATTACGAAACTACAATTGTTCTTAATGAAAATATACGTTACCTCCGCTGAGATACAGGTCTGCAAGGTTGACCAACTTGGCAGCGTGCAGTGCCTTCGTTAGCTCAATCCGTTCATCTTCCCTGGACACACCTTCTCTCCATTGTTTCAGCATATGACGAGTTCCATCACTGGTTACACGGTTGAATTTCACATTGGTCATGAGCGCTCTCTGTATATCACCATGTAGGATTCCCAGCTGACCACCAAGGCTGTCGATCTTGGCTTCATCGTAAAGGTCGTCAGCTATCTGCTGTAATATGTCTGCAAACTCATCATCTGGAGGCTCCTCTCTAGAATGGTAAAAAAGACAAACATGGGGGCAGTCAGAGAACGTAGGTATGACGAAGCAACTTTAAAATTAATACAAATCTTTACTTAGGTGAAGAAAAAAAAAGTCAAAATAAATTCTTCCGGTAATGAGACTATAGAGGATTAATACTGACTCTAATCATACCATTTTCTATTGTTTCATTACAGAATGTGTTCACTGTAAAAGTCAACCTAAAGCAGTTGTTTGACACAAATAGACAGCGATCTCATTTAGAGACCATGCTCAACATGTTGGAATTATTAAATTTTATTTAAATTCATTAAAGGATTTCACTTTCAACTCAAATCAATGTAGACTGGAATGTAGCTAAGATTTTCATTTCTTTGTTAATGAGTTTCAATCTTTTATTCACTACTGCGTTTACATTATCACAGGTGGTCACGAAATTTCTAAACCTGATTTTGGATTTATAAAACATAAGTGTTGCCGTACTTTTAGCACTGTTATTGACCGTCTAGCACCACTCATTTTACACACCAAAGTACATTCCGTAGTAGTGTTGTCACTATAAGAGAATAATGCGTTTATTGTCAATTTGCCATGTAAAGAGTAAAGATATTTCATCTCACCCTGCTTGTACTGTATCACTTCCCAGTCCTCTGGTTGAATTAGCCTCAGTTGATGATGTGCCTGTGCCTGTCATGAAGGAATGAAATCAGTTTGAATGAGAAGGAAACAAAAATGAATTTAAGATACAAATTTGGAATGTTCTCTATCGTTCACTGTATCGGTATTCTAAGTAATTTCAAAGTATAGCTAAAATGGGGTAGGGAGCTATTAAAACCATATTGGATTTGATAAGCTTCACATTATACATATTTCAAAAAGTAGCACAAAATTGGATTGGACTTATATATATATAGTTTTTTTTTTTTTTTTAAACTTTTAAATAAAATTGAGATTGGAAAATAAAGTCTCACCTCTCTGAGCTTGTTTTCCAGAAGCCACCCATGGAATGAAACTCCATTGAGGTGTCTCTGCTTTCTTCTTCTGCTCTGCTGATCGTATCTCACTTTCTAGTTGAATTTTGGTTCTCAGCTTCCAGGTCTCACGCTTGCGTTGTTCCAAAAGCCCTTCATTATAGTCATGCTCCTTCTTCCAGCTTAATTCCATTGACCGTTTTTCTTTTTCAAATCGCGCTCTGTCTTCCTCTCTTCCTTTCTTTAATTCTTCAACTTGCTGTCTTAGAGTCGTCTCGTTTTGCTCTTTCTCCTCTAGCGTTTTTGTCAAAGTGTCTTCCCGTAGTAGCTTAGACACTAATTTCGTCATCATATCTTCGTTGTTGGTCTCCAGTCGCTCAACCTGACGTCTTGCCTTCTCTTCTGTCCCCTGTAAATTTGCAGCCATTGTTTCGATACACAGATCCTTTGATTGTAGTTTCTTTTCAAATTCCATCTCCCTCTGCTTGTACGTCTCCATTATCTGCTTTGCTCTTTCGTCGTTTTCCATCATTGCCCTTTCACTATGTTCATGCCTTTCTTGTTCAACCTTCATGGTATCTTGTAGTCTTCCATTTTCACTCACTATGCTTGTGCGACTTGTACGGGACTCGTTGAGTTCCTGCTCTAAGTCTGTAATTCTACCTCGGAGTAACTTATTTGCTTCTTCTTCTTCTCTAATGTCTTCTCCGTGCCTCTTCTGTGCTTCTGTGAAACTCTTTCTCCCTTGTTTCCATAACCGCTCAAAGCTGGGTAAAGAATACAGCTGTATTAGGTCAGCAGATATCCCTTCGTCACCCTTCTTCAGGCATCCATGGAGGAGGTGAAGCCACTGCAACCGTTTCTCATCTGAGAGATCGCCATCAATGGGAGGTTGGTCATAGGATTCCATGACATTTGCTCCGGCGACAATTGCTCCGCTGTAAATTTCATACACTAATCGAATGGCTAACTTCAACCCTGGATTAAACACTATACCCTACCCTAAACCTAACCCTAAACCTAACATAAAACCCTATTGAAACCCTAACCCTAACCCTACATCTTAGACGAAATAAAGCCCGGAGCAATTGTCGCAGGAGCAAATGTCGTGTCACCGGTCATAGATGTCAGTGATCCCGAGCTCTTTTAGTCTTTTTTTTTGCATTCTCGGTGTCTTCACTTTGCTCGGTAGTTTCCACGGCACATATAGGGACGTGACCTATCCA
Organism: Strongylocentrotus droebachiensis; assembly: GCA_035222895.1. Lineage (NCBI taxonomy): Eukaryota > Metazoa > Echinodermata > Echinoidea > Camarodonta > Strongylocentrotidae > Strongylocentrotus > Strongylocentrotus droebachiensis. The sequence goes on from JAVYIG010005534.1 coordinate 70,233, forward strand.
AAAGAAAACAAATCAGTTCAATCGAAGAAGTTATTTAATCGTCTCATGACCTCTGTGAACCACACTTTTTGATGTACATACAGCTTCAGTTTGAAGCTATACATTGAAGCTCTACATTCGGATCACAAATTCCTACTTTTGGACTATATTTTATCATAATCTCATCTGGACATCATCTGCTATCATGTGAGAACTGCTCGAAGTCATTTCTTAACCTTTTTGTGCACATGTGAAGTCAACTTTTGATGGAGAATTTGTGATTAATTTTCTAATGGTATACAAATATACACTGCCTTGAGAGGTTCTGGTTAAAACTATGCGCAAGAGGTGACTCCAATAGTACTATTTGCTGAGGGGCGCAGCCCCGAAGCAAATGATACTTTTGGAGTCACCGAGGCCCACTTTTAACCATTGGTATAATTGTTTTATATCCTGCATCACAAATTTATTTAATTTTAAAAAAATATATATATATATATTTTTAGGAAGAAACAAAATTTAGAACAAAATTATCTAAACAGATTTAAAATAATGTTTTCTTCATGAAATTAAGATTTGAAGAAAAAATGAAATAAAAAATAAATAAAAAAAAATCACATTTTATTTTCAACTCCCAAATAGTACTCCCAAAAAGTACTCTCATATAGTACTTTCTAAAAATAGTTCAAATATTTTTGGTCATGTGACGAGCTCTCAACCTATCAAAAGCCAACACATTTATGATGCAGGATATAAAACTGGATGAACTTTGAGCATGATCCCGTATGTGTTATTTTTTGCTGGAGTTTTATCATACACAACAAGACAGCTGCTTTGAACTCGTAAGTTAGTAATATTAGACTATATATTCTAATGGAAATATCAATTGAAACCTTGTGATAGTAATTTTGCTTTCTTGGAAGGAGAATTTGAGACACATCTTACAAAGAAACTGGATGATTTGAGCACGGTTCCACATACGTTAATTTTTGTTAGAGCTTGGACATGTACAGCTAACTGGGCTGCCTTGTAAGTTATTACATGTACTTTTAGACTACAAATTGCAGTGTGACATACATTGAGAAGTAGAGCAATCTCAACTCCCATCATGCCTGATAACCAAGAGGAAAACCAAGTGTCCAGGCGGTCAAGGAGAAATCACGGGAATGTAGGTTCCCCAGCCAACAAATTTTCACCAAAGATAGGAGAGAGAAAAGAAAAGAAAACAGAATCTAGCACTAAAACTCCAAACTCCATCCGGAATGTCTAAAATGATGTACTTACCCCCTCATCAACCTCTGGCATGCATGAAGATCAGCTCTTACCTGCTGCAGGGCAGCACTCACCCACTGGGGAGAATATGCTTGCTAGTGCAACACCCGAAAGCAAGCATAAAGACATGGATGACAACACACCTTCTGCAATGCTGCATCCTACAGAGCAGCAAACTCCCTTCAATGAACCCGTAACTGACACGATCGCAGCTGAAGTAAGATCCTTTTTCAACAGCGCCAAATTTGCCGATTTACTTAAATCAACAATCACTGATGCCATAAGCAAAGAACTCTGTGATCTGCGTGTTCAGCTAGAAACAGCGGAAGGGCAAATTCTTCAACTCGAGAATGATCTCAAAGCAAAGGAAAAGGTCATCACCAACTTGAGTGAACAACAGCGAACAGACCACTCTGCGATCGTCAATCTTCAGGAGAAGGCAAATGATGCTGAACAATACCAAAGGAGGAACTGTCTGCGATTTGTTTGGGATCCAAGAATCTGAATATGAAGTCACAAATCAAAAGATAAGAGATGTAGCACAATCCAAGCTTGGCATTAACCTTGGGCCAACTGCAATAGATAGATCACATAAAATGAGTCCATAATCTAGGGGTAGACAGGTTGGCCCTAGGGCCATTATAGTGAAGTTACTCAATATGATGTGAGACAAGATGTTATAAAGAGTCGCAGAAAACTCAAGGGATCACGAATGGGGATTGATGAAGAACTCACCTCACAGAACCGGGCATTACTTGACCATGCCAAAAAAGCAGTTGAAGCAATTCAGCATCTGTAAGCGGCTTAAATGGTCCATTGACGGGAGGGCCATCGTCCTCGTAAATAAATCCGGTGGCAGAACAGAGAAGAAACGTATAAGGTCTGAAAGTGATCTCACAAAACTCTAGGCACGAGACAAGTTACAAGTGCAAGCGACAAGTGCTAGCTAGACAGTGACTATTCATATTCTGTAATCTGCACTTTTGAACACGAGCTATAATTGGACTATGAAATCAAATGAACATTTAGCATAATAATTTCTGCATGCCTTGCATGTGCACTTCATTTTAAATTGATTTTGTATCTTCTTTCATATTCTATTTTAAATAATACTGTATTGTAATCTTAATTGTAGTTTTAAGTAAATTCTCTTTTGTGACTGTTGATAGTGTGTGATTGTTGATGGTGTGTGATTTCCAATTTCCCTTCTCCTCTCTTTCTAACTTAGACCTTAACAATCTGTTCAATACATTTACTACTAACCCTGTTGACTACCGTTACTTACCTAACCAAATTTCCCATGATGATTTTGTTTACGATGACAATGATGATATTAATGATATTGATCCTGACAGGAACTCTAATCTGTTTGATATTTGTAATAAATACTGATTGCCAAACGATTTTAATGCAAATTGGTCTGATATTGTTTAGTTTGATAATGTTAAACTCGCATTTGAACGTTTTTTGAATAAGTTTAATGATGTTGTTAGTAATAAATGCTCGAAAGGTAATCATACAAATAATTCTTCATCAAGAAAATCATGGATTACTTTTTCTTTATTAAAATGTATCAATTAAAAAACAGGCTTTATAAAGAATATTGTAAAACACGCAATGATACATCTCATAATATATTTAAAAGGTACCGAAATATACTGAATCGTGAGTTGAAAACTGCTCGTGAAAATTACTATTATGACTTAGTACAAGTTAATACAAATAATCTTTCAAAAGTTTGGCAAATTATTAATGAGCTAATTGGGAAAAGTAAGCAAGATAGACTCCCCACTTTTTTATGAAAAATGATGTTGAAATAGAAAATGATGATATTGCTGAAGAACTCAATTATTATTTTTCAAACATTGCTTCTCTTGCTCAATCTAAGTTAAATCAATCACCGAAAACTTAATAGTTCTTATCTTAGCCATTCTTGCAATAAATCGATTGATTTGTACCCAACATGACATTAACATGACATTAACATGCATCTTATTGAGAAAGTCATTCATTCGATTGCTGTTCCCTTGGTTCATATTGTTAATTCATCTATGTGCACTGGCTCTGTCCCAAATAAAATGAAAATTGGTAGAATAGTTCCAGTATATAAAACATGAACACTATACAAGAACCCACTTTTATTATTATTATTATTATAAGTTAGTAATTAATTATGATAAAACATTTTTTTTCTTCTCTAAACCTAATATTAAGTTTCCTCCTCATACAATCAAAGTAAAAATTAATGATATATAAATGTTTCTGACTCCGTGAAATTTCTTGGAGTTTTATTGGACAATCAACTTACTTTTCAAGACCATCGTATGTACATACTAAAAAGATCTCTACAAATATTGGAATTATCTGTAAATTGCGTTCTATTCTACCCCCAAAACATCTATTCATGCTATATAATTCACTTCTACTTCCTTTTATTTATTATTGTAACATTACCTGGGCCAACGTTGGGAAAAACAAATTAGAACCATTTCATAAATTGCAGAAAAAAGCCTTACGCATTTGTACAAGTCACCTTATTTAGCGCCATCTCTCCCCCTCTTTTTTGAATTAAAAACACTTAATATTTATCATATATATGAATTTAAAGTTGCAGTATTGATGTATTATGTGAAACATAAAATGGCCCCAGCCAATATAATTAATTTGTTTAACTTTAATAATGATTTTCATCAGTATTACACACGTTCAGCTTCCTAATTTCACCTTCCATTAACTTCTAATACGCAAATGTATAATTCTTTTAAACATGTAGGACCGAAGATTTTTGATAATTTAAATACAATCATTCGTCCATGTTCAACAGCCTCCTCCTTCAAAGTCTTACTTAAAAGTCACTTTATTAATAAATATACTTCTTGATTTCCATATATCTTTCTAATAGGTTTACCTCATATATGTACACTCTCTCTTTCTCCTTCCCTTCTCTTGGGTGAGTGCGTGTGTGTGTGTGTTGGATGTGTCTGTTATTATTATTGTCTTACTTATAATTTGTTAATTTTGTAAAAGGGGCACCAGTCCACAAGATCATGATCTTTTTTGGTTGCCCCTATAAACGATATGTTAATTGTATACATGTATATGATTATGTCAATATGTTTTATTGTATTGTACTATTTTTTGTTTATATCGTTGAATAAAGATGAATTGAATTGAATTTGTCACATAATCCCCTTTTTTTTAGAGGGGGGGGGGGGGGTTATATTTTTGAACCAGAGTAAGGATCGAATCTGTTAATTTTTCATTCACATCTGTGCTTTCAAATATTGCCATTAAACGTGCTGTATGTGCATAGAGTATACCATCATTTTCTAGGGCTGTAAATAGAGCTGGCGAGTGAGAGAAGGATCGATGGAGAGAGAGGGGGAAAAGAGAAAAGTGATAAAGAAAAGAGACTGCAGAAGAGCCGGAAAAGAGAGTAAACATAGCCGTAGTCAGGAGATAATTATACATTTACAACTATGAAAATGAAAATTTGTAATCACATGGACCTATTATATAATAATACAGGGCTGCACAAAAAGAGGAAAGTATTGTAGAACTCCCCTGAAGGGGGTCGTACTTTTTAACTTCACGATCTCACGAGGAATAAACTGCACCATTAAACAATCGGGTTATATAATCAATATCAAAGATTTATTAAAGATAATCAACACAAAATATCAAGGACCGTATAATCAGTCTTGTACACATATGTTTCTGGAGGGAAAAACGTCCTCAGACGGCAAATAATTACATGAAAATAACACTGATCATATTAAACGAAATCGTCTCGAGGTAACACCCCGGAGGTATAATCTCCGCCATGTTCAGCATATATGCAACAACATAATCAATAATCAAAACAACAAATGTCAATCATCAAAAATCAAATTCAAGATAGTAAAAAAGGATCGTTAATTAGTTCAGCAAAGCGTTCAATCAAAACAAACGATCAAACCAAATCAGCATTACCGAGGTCAGGCGATGACGATGCTGATGATGGCGACGAAACGATGATGATGACGAAGACAGCGGCGATGACGGGTACATAGATGAAGACGACGATGATGACAGAAACGATGAAGACGTTGGTCCTGTTGAGAAAAGTGATGAGACGATCGATCGATGGATGCGATGATGGTCATGAAGATAATGTCAATGATGTGGTGATGACGTGACGATAATCAGCGAGCCAGCACAGCACAACGGAAGACGGTGAGGTGATGACGATGGCGTTCATCGTGTCAGCACAACACAATGGATGATAGCAGTAGAAAAGATAATGAGTCGATGATGATGAGGTGAGGTGATGACGATGGCGTTCATCGTGTCAACACAACACAATAGATAATGACGAGGTGGTGACGATGTCGTTCATCGTGTCACTACAACGAAGCAGATGATGGCGAGGTGGTGACGATGGCGTTCATCGTGTCACTACAACGATAAGTGTTAGTGGAAAAGACAAATCCAAGAATATGCTAGCAAAAGCGATTCAAGTCTCTCCACAAATGAAAAGTCACCCGGGAGAGGTCCGGGGACGAAGTCGGCGAGTCCATGTTGGACGAAAATTCGACCGGCACAGTAAACAAAAACACAGTATCGACCTGTGTGTGCCGATAAAAATATTCCCTCTGATTTCCACATGGAAATATCAGAAAAAGCCCCAATCGCTGGTGTAGCGCGATTGGTCAAAACAAGCGCACAAAATTAATATGCATGTATACGCGCTGTACGTAACAATGACAAATCTACATAACAATAGAATATATTAACAAGCCAGACAAAACCGGTTGGGACACGTCTGAAAAGCCAGACAGTGGACTACGCAAGGGAAATTAATTTTCCCTAGCCGCCATCTTGGAAATAGTAAAGCAATTCGTATTAAACATGTGCAAATCAATGCATAAAACATTATAATACATAATAAAAGTTAAAATCGTGACATTTGGTCACTACATCAAATCCCCCCGTAGTAAGGAAGTCATAATCGAAAGATTATCTCTTTCTTACGATAAACCAATACCTATGTATTGATATTAAACATTTAAAAAAAATTATCTATGACGACAATATATGCCATAAAAAATGATCGATGACAATCAAACAACGTAATAATTCAGAATATCGTCTAAGCGTCAGTACACAGCGTACTGGCATTGTAATGCAATAAAAAATAAGTGTCAAATTTAAAAATGCAATATCTTCCCCGTGAGATCACGTCGGGATGACCAATTTGTAGAACTCCCCTGAAGGGGGTCGTACTTTTTAACTTCACGATCTCACGAGGAATAAACTGCACCATTAAACAATCGGGTTATATAATCAATATCAAAGATTTATTAAAGATAATCAACACAAAATATCAAGGACTGTATAATCAGTCTTGTACACATATGTTTCCGGAGGGAAAAACGTCCTCAGACGGCAAATAATTACATGAAAATAACACTGATCATATTAAACGAAATCGTCTCGAGGTAACACCCCGGAGGTATAATCTCCGCCATGTTCAGCATATATGCAACAACATAATCAATAATCAAATCAACAAATGTCAATCATCAAAAATCAAATTCAAGATAGTAAAAAAGGATCGTTAATTAGTTCAGCAAAGCGTTCAATCAAAACAAACGATCAAACCAAATCAGCATTACCGAGGTCAGGCGATGACGATGCTGATGATGGCGACGAAACGATGATGATGACGAAGACAGCGGCGATGACGGGTACATAGATGAAGACGACGATGATGACAGAAACGATGAAGACGTTGGTCCTGTTGAGAAAAGTGATGAGACGATCGATCGATGGATGCGATGATGGTCATGAAGATAATGTCAATGATGTGGTGATGACGTGACGATAATCAGCGAGCCAGCACAGCACAACGGAAGACGGTGAGGTGATGACGATGGCGTTCATCGTGTCAGCACAACACAATGGATGATAGCAGTAGAAAAGATAATGAGTCGATGATGATGAGGTGAGGTGATGACGATGGCGTTCATCGTGTCAACACAACACAATAGATAATGACGAGGTGGTGACGATGTCGTTCATCGTGTCACTACAACGAAGCAGATGATGGCGAGGTGGTGACGATGGCGTTCATCGTGTCACTACAACGATAAGTGTTAGTGGAAAAGACAAATCCAAGAATATGCTAGCAAAAGCGATTCAAGTCTCTCCACAAATGAAAAGTCACCCGGGAGAGGTCCGGGGACGAAGTCGGCGAGTCCATGTTGGACGAAAATTCGACCGGCACAGTAAACAAAAACACAGTATCGACCTGTGTGTGCCGATAAAAATATTCCCTCTGATTTCCACATGGAAATATCAGAAAAAGCCCCAATCGCTGGTGTAGCGCGATTGGTCAAAACAAGCGCACAAAATTAATATGCATGTATACGCGCTGTACGTAACAATACAGGCCTACACAAAAAGAAGAAAGAATAAGCATGCATGCACAAGGAAAGAAAAGGTATTTAATTTACAAATTGAACTGACGAAGGGCGTGTTACAGTTCACGATATCATCATGATCGAAATTGATGAGGTGCAATTAAGGGCTTGAATGCATAATGGATAATATAAAAAAATAAGATAAGTACTTGATTTAGGGTCATATTGCATAAATTATGATTGTTTTCTCGATTGTTTTATGTCCTAGTCATAACTGTTGAAAAACCATTCTATAGCAGGTGTCATTATCGTTAGATACACGTACCTACCCATTTACTAGCATGTCAAATAACATAAATCTTTATATGTTAATAAAATTACCAACCTTTATATTCAAAAGTTTCATGTGTGAAAATAATATGGCTCGTAATGTTATTCATTTGTTCATATCTCCATTCGTCCATTCTTGTAATCAATACGGTGGTTTATATCACTGCATTGTGTGTATCAACAGTGCAATTGTTCATTAATTCACAACTGTTTAAAGATAATCGTCCTCAGGCAAGTAGCCACGGGGGGGGGGGGGGGGGGTGGCACTAGCCCCCATCCCCCCCCAACCAAAAATTACAAGATCGGTTGAACTGTTTTAGACCCCTTTTTGTTTTACCTCGATCGATTACATGTATGTGCCCCCCCCCCCCCCACAAACATCAAACTCTGGCTACGTGCCTGCTCGTCCTACTTATAGCGTAAAGGATTATGGGCAAACTCACCTGTAATGCTCTTTATTATCTTGATCCATTGTTGGTAGTAGGTGAAAGTAGACGGTCTAATAAAAAGGATAACATGCACAGATTCAACATCGTCATTATCAGTACGTGGTGATAATTAAAGAGGTAATGATAACAAAATACACACAATTTGATTCTCAACCCGCCCCTACCAAAGGCCAACTCAAAGAAAAGACATTGTTGCTGATTTTCCTTGCCCCTTTGCCCCGAAAAATGTGTTTATTTCGGTCCGCGGTATCAGAACGATGTCACGCGCCCACAAGCGCCGTAATTTATGACCGTGAATCCTTCATAATTTCGATATTAAAGATGTAAAGATATCAAACATATTCGGGCAAATTGCTGTAAAATTCGGGTAACAGAAGTAAGGAGAAACATTATGAAATCATGTTTGAATGGACTAAAGTGATAAACAGTGGCGTACCTAAGTATTATTCCGCTAGGGGCAAACAAAGACATTGCCCCCCCCCCCCCCCTGCCAAAACGAATGCGCATTATTATACAAGCGAATGAGCAGTATATATATTGTTTTCACACAATTTATTTTACCCAAATAAATATTCAAAAGGCACCATCCTCTGCAGCCCTAAGCGTACCAGCATTACCCTGCGATTACAAAAATGGTAGTCGATTTCAGTCAAATATATATTGCCCATGTGAATATGGAGAGTGAGAAGATTAATACTCACGGAACTAACAGCACCACACATCCGACCTTCCCGGCAAGGTCTCGTATATTCTCTTCGTCTAAACCTGGTAGGATGGTAAAAGAGAACATGTTTGATACATTGTGCATGATGAACCTTTAGGATACTATGAACATGATATTTAGTCTACATGCAGAAGTAGAGAGAGAACAAAGTAGTCAAACTTCTGTAGTTTTATTAATTGATGTGCCAAAATAACACATATAAATGAATTGTTTGTGTTTAAATATTTAAATAAACTACACATAAATAATATGTTGTGATAATAAAACAGTGAACATAATGCGTGTCATAAAGAGTATCTTACATGTGTTTGAAAGTCGTGGAATCATACTAAGAAGTAATAAGGGGGTGCCATAATAACGATGAGTCCGTGAATCTAAGTATAATAGGCCTATAAGTAGGCAGTGTAAATAATGGTACTTTTCCAAAAAAATGAACAGAAATACTTATATTTAACAACATCAACAGAATAAGAATGTTTTTTAAAAATCCAAAGACATCACTCTCTATTAATGAAATGATGCATCTATATATTATCATTGTTTGAGCTTCATGCTATTGAAATTGTATTTGAGAAATGCTTGGTGTGGCGCCTTGTTTGAGAAATAACAAAAATATGAAATTATTCGCAGTTCTTTTTGCTAATCTTAATGTCGTATTTGAAGATTGACCATGTCCAAATACCTGTTTCTGCAAGTAACATACACACTTGTATGCTCATGCACCTTGCTACTCTTTAAAAAAAATCGAGTGATCATGGACGTCACTCCTCTGGAGAGTGAAAATAGAGTGAACATTCACTCTTTTCTTCTTAGAGAGCACTCTAAAATCAATCGATTTTCACTCCTAAACAAGTGATCACGGACGTCACTTCCAAGAAAGTGAAAATAGAGTGAAAATTCACTTTTTTTTTAAAGAGAGTAGGGAGTCTCCAAACTCATTACATCCGGCAGATCAGGTAAGTACATACACATCATCTAACCAAGAACTGTTTCAGATAGTTAACATGTTAAATTAATCAATGGCCATGGGTGTCGATCCCGGTGCATGGGGGATATATCTCCCAATATTTCAGGTGGGGGGGGGGGGTGGCCTGTACAATCATCCCCCCAATAACTCACCATCAAACAAACAAAAAATGAAGAGAAAAATTAACGATGAGAGCCCGATGAGAGTTAGTTAATGGTTATTACTCGCAAGATGACCATCAATATACACATTTTGTTATCTCATTTCCATAATACATACGTAAATGAGAAAACCGTATATGAGACAAGAATAATTTGAATTCTCGCTCGTACGGCTTATTCAGGAATTGATGAATTTATTCAATTTATTCAATCAACAGCATCATAGAAATGCAGTGCGCCAAATGCAAACCCACAGCGTTAAAAAGCAACGAGCTAAATGTTAAGCGCGAAGCGCAAGAGTGCAAAAAAGAAGTAGAGTGGAAGAGGGAGATAATGATAGACAGAGAGGATACAGGCGCGTAGCCAGGGGGGCGGTGGGGGCGGTCGCCCCTCCCCCTAAAAAAAAAAAAAAAAAAAACGCCGGTCCCCCAAAAAGAGAGAGAGAGAGAGAGAGAGAAAGAAGAAAGAAAGAGGACGTAGGAAGAAAAAGGATTAAGAGTCGAGAACGGTACAACGAGTCGTCTTCTTTCTCTAATAATGTAATGAAACGTCAAAGCTTCCGCGCTTCGCGCGGGAAGGGGGGGGGGGGATGGAATTCAGACAAGGATTAAGAGTCGAGAAAGGTACAACGAATCGTCTTCTTTCTCTAATACTTTAATGAAACGTCAAAAGAAACTGAATATAGACAAGTATTAAGAGTCGAGGACGGTACAAAAAATCGTCTTCTTTCTCTAATAAATTAATGAAACATCAAAGCTTCCGCGCTTCGCGCGGGACGGGGGAAACACCCCCTCCCTGCACCAACCCTCTAGGGAGCGCGCTTCGCGTGCTCACTACCGCCACCCCTAAAATAAAATCCTTGCTACGCGCTTGAGAGGATAATAACCCAGGTAGCAAGCCCATGTGGGACCTACATGGGTCCCATATTCTCTGAAATGTTATCTTTATTGAGGGTGACTTGAAAAAGTTAATAACTTGGAAGGTAGGGGGTGCAACCTGCCACACGCTTTTACCTCTTGGTTGCTTTGATCCATTACCGAAAACATTTTGGCACCTATCATTCCCCCCCCCCCCCCTCCCCACCACGGATACAAATCGACACCGTTGTCAACGGCTAACACATAATCATTTGTTTTTATTCGATTTTTGTCCAAAGAAATATGATTACTTGCGCTCCATGTATTTGATTTGTGCCATGTAATAAGAATTCTAAGAGTTCTTTTTTACTGTTAAAACAATGATTGTTTAAGAGAACGCACGTGTTCACATATTTCTCCCTTTCAGGCGATAAAGGTAGGATGATGTCAGTCGTTAATGGGTTATTCAGGCGTATGCCATGGTTCATACCCTCAATATACAAAAATGAAACAACTAAAGACGACTGATATTTAGCAAATATAATTATACAATTCAAGAGACTGAGTATAGCTAGGACATTGATGAATAAGGTACGATTGCGATATAGTGTAGTATCTACCAACATCTCTGTCTCTCTTTGGGGGAGTTTTTTTTCTTTTCAGAGGTAGTACTGTATTTTTTATATTCTATTTTAAAACAATATTTTGACAGACTATAATATTTCATGTTCAAGCATTTATAATTTTTTGTTTAATTCAACAGATAAAGCGTTTTTGAAAGAAGCAAAAAATGAACATGAAATGATTAAGCATTTTACCATTATTATTATTACTATTATTGTTTTAAACGAATAAAGAAATGTATGAAAGAGTTGTTTTGTTTAGGAATTGATGTTAGTTAAGAATTATACTTTTGAATTGTATTTTGATTATTTTGAATGTGATGTCAAGTCAGTAAGATGTAAATTGCATGATTTCGAGTATATGTACTGCCTCTGGTATTGAGAAAATAAAACACCTTATAAATATTTTTGTTTAAACATTAAGTTAATTTGACGCCTTAATAGGATCATCGCGCGGTTTTGTCAAACCTCCATAATTGAATTGAATTTAGTTTATTTTCTTCTGCAAAACATACACATCAATCAATTGTTTACTATAAATTGGGCAGTTGGGTTTACATTGTTTCATTGTGGGCAAGTGGGAATTATAGTTTTCAAGAGACAATAAAGAACAAAATAAGAAATAAATAAATTATTTGTTTTCCCCGACATATTTACATTTTTTAGACATTCTTTACAATGCTTGTTTATTTAGGACACATAGCAATCCGTTGGTTAAGTAATATCAAAAACATAATTTAGCCATGCACGGTTCATTATTTTAATGAAATTAATTCCAACGATATATGTTCATAGTGGAGGCGTTGTATCATTTCGGACTTACAACAAACACAAACAAAACAACATAGCCCTGTTTCATATACAAACCTAAGGCATATTGTTTGATGACGTATATGGAATCGGTGAGATATTCCTCCTGATCCTCAGTAGATGTTTGACGTTCATCAGCAAGCTTGCGTTGCTTTACGTCTCCATAAAGAGCACTTCTCAGGGCAGGGACTATTCTATCCGCATACATGGACAGATGAATCACACCAATAACGAGCGTATCAGGAAACACCACTCGGTCATCATCACAAGGTACAGCCTTGCCTGGTTTGTACGACAAGATTTCATGTCGTAATTCATCTAGCTTCCCTTTCCTAATCACCGAGCTGGAAGTAGCCATCTTTGTACAGATTTCGCCCTGAATACACGAACAAACACGTAACACGCTCAATAGTATACAGATTTGTCGTATTTGTTCTATACTAAGCATGTTACACAGTAGGTCTAGTTATTACTGGGTGTAGGAAGTTCTTTATAAGGCACGCATCATGTACAACAGGAGAAATGGATGAGAGATTTTAATGAATGATCAACCGACCTTTGACTTGTGGTATGAAAATATGAAATTATTATTTGAATCACATACAGTAATCTACCCACTGCCTTCATGCCCACGCGCAAATGTTACAATAGGTCTCTACATGTTAATGGTGGAAGCACAATATTCCACGCTTGTTTCTATCCATCGATGTTTGAGCCTACCATCATCATATTACACCATATGATATAGATATGGCTATTTTTGAGGTTTCAATCATTCTTATGCATCATAGTCAGACCAAATTAGCCATCAACATCGAGGAGAGGGGACTATGATGTTACATATATTACTGTATGGTGTCTTATGTACGGTTTGGTCTCTATGCCTGAGACTATATTTTCTTGCCATATTGAGGAATTGAATCGAATTGACTTAATATTTATATTTAAAACAAAATATACATTACAATCTATACCTTTCAAATAGAGTTGGGTTAAAGGTAATTAATGTTTTTCATTTCACTCAAAAGACATGCATGTTCCTAAGTTTTTGCTTAAATAATAAAACCCAAAACAATATTAGGTACACTTCTTATATTAGCGAGTGGCTATACCTTTCATTGGCAGCATATTATGATGTCAAACTCAAAATGGCTGTTTAAATGTATTGCTTTCAGACAAGCTTTCAGAATACGGTGTCTATGTTGCAACATTTTGTCTGATGTTAAACTTTTCTATTTTATACATGTATATATTTCTTGTTAAATCTTGTTGTGTATAAAGAACATGCTATTTTTTATTGTTTAAAGAAATGCATTGGTCCTAAATATGGACAGTACAAACAGCAACAAGACGTACATAGAGCACCCACGTAGTACTAGCGGTTAAAACAATTTGCCAAGAAGTTATAGTTTTACAGCCCTGTTGTTTTTTGTTGCAGGAACTTGCTGAAGTATAGCGACTAACGCTTATATATTAGGATAAATGTCAAATTTTGCAGTGAATCATCATTCGCCTTTTTATGTGGAGGCGGAAACCATTATAAGCAATGGCAAACAAAGACAAACCATTGTCACGTTACATGAAATTGGGAAAACCCAGAGCAAAAGCGGGGGTAGAAAAAAAGATTGAACCAACTCGCGCGTGCAGAAGGTAGCCCGTTCAAAGTGCATTAACGGTGTGGATTTGCCACTATTTGACGAGTATGCTACATACAGATTGCATTGTATGTATTACAACCACTGTACCATGCACACGTTATTTATGTGTTGTGTATACATCTTAGTCCAGAATCTGGCCTATTTGATTTTGATCTCCACCAAACCAAAGCAATGCGATTTCCACTTGCTGCCACCGAAGATGTCATGATCCTGAAATTACGACGCCCGGCGAAGCTGAGCTGGAGAGCGTAATGAGGTCGTTAATGATAGCGCCATCTTCGGCGGCTTGAATCAATTGTCACCATCATCATCAACTTCAGGTGGCGCTGTAAAGCGCTGCTGTGGTCTTCACGAGAGCACGCCATGCAATTCTTTCACCTGCCAATTGTGTTGCACCTTTCATTACTTGTCCAGACACTTTCTTGATATCATCAGTCCAAGATATTGGTGGACGACCCCGTTTTCCTTCGACTGCTCCTTGCAGTATTTGCTTATCAACACCTTCAGATCTCCTAACAGTGTGCCCAACGTAGTTAGGTTTTCTTTCGATGATTCCCCTTCTGATGGTCCAATCTTTTCCAGGACCCACACATTTGTATTTTTTTCTTTCCATGACACCTGCAACAGCCTCCTGTAGCACCACATTTCAAAGGCATCAACTCTCTCTTTGTCATTCTTTGTCATGGCCCAGGACTCACTTCCGTAAGTCGCAATAAAGAAAGAAATTGCACAATTGTAGGGAATATAAATATCCGTTAAATATAAGGAACCAGCCAGATTCTGGACATTTTATTTTGTATTTTAAAAGTTATTTTATTGTTCATCCAATGCACACACAAAAAAACACAGAATGATATATATATATACATAGTTTGTCATAATATTACAAGATATTGGAGTTACATTACTTTAACATAAATTAAATATATAATAACAAATCGCAACTTTCCATTTTTACATCTCAAACTATAAGCCAGTTCACGGTTGCAGTCTGAGCATGAGCAGATAAAGGTCATTGCAGAACAAATTGTGAAATACACGTATACAGAATACCGGATACGTGCTCATGAAAGTTATGAAATCATTATTCATTTAGGCACAAGCAGAGCACTCCATGATACACAGGTGGAAGTATTATTTGAAAAGGGGAAACAAAGGCTAAGTATGTACCATCTCCATGGCTGTAGGAGTGATAATTTCAAAATGTTCATTATAAGCATTATAAGCATTATTCGTATACAGTGTATTTACTCATTATCCCAGAAACATAACATAATTATATACAGTTGTAAATTATTACTCATTTATAACAATGTGATATGTTTCGCACAGAATCATTAATATTTCCAAAAAAAGAGAAACACAAACACCAGAAACACACACGCACACGCGCGTGCGCACGCACACATGGACTAGCATCAGCTCAGCGATCGCTACCTACAAGGTGCCTGCAAGGTGTGTGTGGTGTGGGAGGGGGTGTTAACACAGAACACAGAAAGGGTAATATAAATATTTGTAATTCTGCAAGCCTTTTCTATGACCTATGTATTTAACAAAGAATCTTACTCAGCAAATCTTTCGAATTGAAGCAATTTTTTTAACAAGTAACAACTACAACAAACAAGAACAAAATACAAAACGAGAATAAGTCCTCGTCATATATATTTTCCGTCGAATAAACATGTATGTTAATATTCACGAAGTCATGAAAACTCGTCACTAAGTCACCATAATACATTTTCGGTAGACATTAATTATTCACAAAGTCACAAGATATATTCACCAAGTCAACATAATGTTACATTTTCAGTAGGGAGTTCTTCATCAAGTGACCGTCATGTACCAAAGTGGCCTAATCATTTTTTATCAAATCACAACAACTTGACAATATTAAACATGTCTTGCCACCGTCATGCAAATTTTCTAGGGAAAAGTCTTAACCATGCAAGTCAGGGAAACACTTTACCAAGTCATGTTAAAGTCATCAGAGGCGGCGCTCCTGGGAAGGGGGGCAGGGTAGCACAGTTTCTGAGATAGCCCCAGAGTGCCTCTTTTTACGTGTATAGGCCAAGTGCCCATTGCTTCTTTTCCTTGTGATAAGTGCACCTCCATCTGTTCATAAGATCCTCTTCCATTTCTCACAAATGCCCCTTTTGACATCTGATAAATGCTCCTATTAAAATATGATAAATGCCCCTTTTCAACAGCAATAAGTGTCCCCTTTCCATTCTCATAAGTGGCCTTTTTCATCTTTGGTAAGTGCCCCTTTTCAGGTACGAGAAGTACCCCTTATCACCTCTGATAAGTGCCCCTTCACCGCTAATAATTGCCCCTATTCAAATCTGACAAGTTCACGTTTTACCTTTACAAGTGCCCCTTTTTCCTTTGTAATAATTGCCGCCTTCTCCTTCTGTTAAGTATTCCTTCTCTTTTTTGTTGAGTGCCCCTGTTCACCTTTAATAAGCAACCCTTTTATTTTGACACGTGCCTCTTTTCCTTCTGATAAGTGCACATTTTCCTTCTTTTAAATGCCCCTGTTCACCCCCAACAATTGCCACTATCAAAAAATGACAGGTACCCCTATTCCTTTACAACCGAATAAGCTTTTTTCCATTCTCGTTAGTGCCCCTTTTCATCTTTAGCGAAAGCCTCTTTTCAGGTGCGAGAAATTCCTCTTTTCTGTGCCCATTTTCCTTTTTAATAACTGTACTTTTCCCTTTTGCAGCTAAGTGCCTTTATTTATTTTTCCATATTAAACATGCACCCTTCATTTAATGCGACTTAGAGCCCCTGTTTTCTTTAATTTTCTCTAGAGCCCGCTACGCTTGCTAGCATTTATAGATATTATAATTATATTACTTATACAATGATTTGCCAGCCTTCCTTCGTTAGATTGTGCTTAAAACTCATCAAAGTTGTTGTCCTCTTTATAAGATGTAATTTTTCGCATTGCGACCTCACACATCTTAAAAATCATTATTCAGACCATCACAAATATGATTACTTTGAAGAAGAACAACAAATCCTTATGTTGGTTAATAATCTAGAGAATATAAAGGAGTTCAAACACAATGATACATTAGATAAAGAATACTTAAGGATTTCGATTCTTCCCTTGGTATTGATAACAATAGTCCATGAAGTGAAGAAATTGTATTATGTTTTTGTAGTAAGTTGTAAAGCGGGATAGATGTATTCTTTCAGATTTTCCATTGACTCAACATTGCGAAACGTGTTGAAACTTATTTGAGGTAAATTCTGAAAGGTTTTATTGTGAAAATCTCAGAATCGCAGTCATCATAATTATTTTTAAAAAAGACATGTATACAAATTTACAAAAATGGAATAATAACAATGATGATCATGCGCGAAGCCAGGGGGGGGGGGGGGGGGCACGAAGGGGGGGGGGGGGGGGCACGTGCCCCCCTAAAATATCCAGGATCGGTTGAAATTTTGTAGACCCCTTTTTTTACCTCGATCGATTACATGCATGTGCCCACCCCCCCCCCCCCCCCCAAAAAAAAAAAAAATATATCAAACTATGGCTACGTGCCTGATGATGATAGAAGTGATGGTAACATAAATAACAGTAATAACATAATAATTATAATAATAATTACCTATGTAATCCTAGCTATACAAGTAATACCAATCGATGTAATTCATCTGTTTTATAAGAGTGAAGATCTTTTATAATTTTTTTTGTTATAACATGTCCATAAGTCAATATAATTTGATGTATACAAATTATTTGCGAATTATCTGAAAGTTCCGCCTCCAACTCTTCATCCGTATTATATATCCATTTGTATCTATTTATCTATCTATCTTTGTCTCTATCTAACTATATATATATATCTAAGAATATTTTTTCTCGTTTTCCTTTTCTTCCCCTCCCCGGCCCCTCTCTCTCTCTCTCTCTCCCTCTCTTTCTTCCTCTTTATACTCTTCTCTCTCGCGTTCATTTTCCGTTCTTCTTTTCCTTTTCTTCCACGCCTTTCTAGGCGTTTTCTTTGTTTTGTCGTTCTAGTACTTCTCCCTCATTTTTCATTTGCAATAACCAGTCTTTACATTGCTTCGCCATCTTTTATAACACGCTTATCCTTGTTGTTTTCCGTGTGCTCTTAGCAACTCCTGCACCCCTTTTTCAGGTTTCGAAGAACGCTGGTTTTTAATAAATTTCTCTTTACTGGACAAAAGATTTAGGCAGAATATTGAAGATAAAGGTGGGTTCTGGTAATGCGATTGCATTGTGAAAGGAAAGGTGTGGAATGGATCAGAAACAGTTGATCATGTAGCATGTAAGTATTGGTGTGCACTGCAAGGTTCTGGAGTCATCAAAATCATCATAAAGTTTGGTCGAGTCTTGGAAAAGTAACAAGCACTGTACATAGAAAGCTATATATGGGACAACACACATGGTGTCGGGGCTAGTACTACCTTGATTTCCTTGTCTTTCTATGCTCATTACTCAGCCAATTTACATTTTCTTCCGAAATTGTTTGGCACATGTCATTTATTTGTAATCTTGAATATTCAGTGTAAGTTTCGTTTGATTCTGTGAGAATTAATTTTCTTTTTTTTACCAGAACTGGAGTTTATCTTTAATGTGTTTTTTTTCCCAACGAATATTTTATTATTTCTTCTTAACTTAACTATTATGTATCCATCCACTTATCTATTTATATATCTATACATCAAATCTATCTATCTATCTGTATATCCCTCTTTCTATCTTTCCATCCATTTTATCTATCTATCCCTCTCGTTCAGTTCATCCCTTTATATATCGTATTATTTATTTATCTTTCTATCTATATTTCTATCTGAGTTTGAGTTTGAGTTTGAAGCTTTATTATCCAAACAAAAAACACATTAATATAACAATCAATTGTGATAAATGGGACCAGAAAATAGCATTTAAAGCTGATCGTGTCTGGTACCACTAACATACAAAAGTATCAGAGCAATGAATGAAAATGTAATGAATACGTATGAATAACTATTGAATACATACTTAAGCTACAAGCTATTCTTCATCTAGGCTAAAATATGTCCTGTGATTAAATACAAAGCTTTGGTATTTTCCACTAAATAAAAAGATAAAGAAGTATATACATGTAGCATAATATTTACAAAAAGGCAAGAACCTCGGTTCAAAATTAAAAACGACTATTCTATTAACATTTGTGATATTAGAGTTCTACGAAAGCAAGACACTGACATCTCCCAGTCATTAACCATCCGTAGTCTGCAGCCTGCAGGCACGCACAGAGTTTGATTTCAAACTTTACTAGAATCCCTAAACTCAAGCCTTTAATAGCAGAGCCTAATTAGGCTAATTCTGTCAGTCTCTGACAGTGTCATATATCACAAATCCTATGTAGGATGATGTCAACCTAGCCTCAATAAGGAGCTTCAACCACACAGCTCCTTGGTCTCATCTTGCAGACACTGTTACGCACAGCGACTGAAAAGAGTTTGTCCTAGCAAACTAACACATTACATTCAATTCAATTCAATTCAATTCAATTCAATTCAATTCAATTCAATACCATTTCTGAAAATACCCACTGATTATTGTATATGAGGAGCACTGCCAGTGGATATCTTCCACAATGTTTCACAAAAATGAATAGGCATACAAATTA
The DNA here is from genome assembly GCA_035222895.1 of Strongylocentrotus droebachiensis. Taxonomy (NCBI): domain Eukaryota; kingdom Metazoa; phylum Echinodermata; class Echinoidea; order Camarodonta; family Strongylocentrotidae; genus Strongylocentrotus; species Strongylocentrotus droebachiensis. The sequence continues at coordinate 90,118 of JAVYIG010005534.1, forward strand.
CATAACCATTTTCGTATAAATATAATCAAATTAATTGCGTAAATCGTTGTTTAGACAGTGCCTCGTTACAAATTATCTCATTCATCTTTGAACTGCATACGTAAAGGTGTAACAAACATTTTGCACCCCATACAAACTAGGGGTTCGGGGGGTTCTCGCGACCCCCCTCCCCCCTATTTTTTTACGCCAACTTATGCATTGGAACCTAAATAATTGACAGGCTATCTACATGTTCTACATGAAATTGAATGAGAAAATAGGCCCTGTTAAAGAAACATGTATTGACCGGCAAAGTTGCCTTCAATGATGCTTTCGTTTGAATGTTCACTCACTATGCTCACTCGCAAATGATTTTTAGGTCTTCCAGTACGCAAACGTACGCACATTATACACACAAATAATATTCAGAAGTCAGCATGACCTGGTGTAATCCTTGAGCTCAATAATGTATTTCAAAATACGTGATATCGCACATTTGCAATATGGATTGTTCTTTGTTGTTGTTTTTTCTCTTAATGTTATACTTGGTGTTAATGCATCTCGGAACCTTATTTATTCTCGGAGAGAGGAACATCTCATCAGAGGGGGTAAACTTAGTCATCAACCCAGAGCCATATATACACAGAGTGTTGGCCAACCCGGTTCGAGTTGGAACCAATATATCATATATAAGGCGACTACTGCTTTGTTGTGACCCAGTGAAACCAAGTTGGCCAAACTCTGTGTATAGATGGCTCTGCATCAACCTATTTCTCGAGATTGAGAGAAAATGTTTGATGGTAGGCCAACATATTTATGTGATGCGACACTACGCGACTCTTGCTGGGAAAACTGTTAAATAGGAAGAGCGCCATCTGTAGGCTTTGTTTTCATTGACGTCTCTTCAAAATAATGTTCTGCAACCAACTTACCCCCACTTTGCCCTGTTTTTAAATTATGATTACTATTATAAAATCGTGAAAATGCGGAATTTAAACTCGTTGACACCCTCCCCCCCTCTCTCTCTCTCTCCCTCTTTCTCTCTCTCCTCTCTCTCTCATTCTCTCTCTCTCTCTCTCTCTATCTATCTCCGCATGGGAACAAGCATGCGATCGCTAATCTTTTCTTAGTCTCACTATTCCCTTTCCTACCCTTTCTTCCTCTTCCTCCTCCTACCCTTTACTTCCCGTGCCTCTCCTTCTCGCTCTCTCTCTCTCACACTCTCTTTCTCCCTCTCCCCCTCTCTCACTCTCTCACTCTCTCTCTCTCTCTCTCTCTCTTTCTCCCTTATATTTCATACTGATGCTTTCACAATCTTGCAAATTGCCAAAGCCTTAAATGTATAATTTGAAATGTGATGTGTGAATGATACCAATCATGGGAGCAACTGAATCAGATTTAATTGTGCAAAATCGTGTTTGCTTCTTTATTGATATATCGATCATTACCATGGCAACCTTTAACAATTTTTTTATGCGAAAATCACTTTTATGCACTACCCTACCTTTTACTAAATTGGTCACATAAAACACAATCTGCAATTTACCTACAAAGTATATTTTGTTTCATTCATTGAGCATATATTTTATTATATAATTCCCAGATTTGGGGTCGTGGTCGAGTGGTTACGTCGCCGGACTGTTGATCAGAAGTTGGGGTTCGAGTCCCGGCGCGACACCAATATCCTTTGGCTATACATTGATCTACATTTGCCACACTCAACCCAGTTGATATAAATGAGTACCTTCAAATGCTAAAGCGCTGTAATGGCAGCACAGCTAAAACCGCGGTAATAATCTCCAAGTTTGGAAGCGCTTAGAGACTTAATTGTGATTCGCGCTATATAAAAGCTGAGTATTATTTTTAATGGTTTCTGCCATTAAAGAAAATGTACTACCCATCTGGCTATGCCATTTCTACCACAACATTTAATTCATTCGAATTTCAAACAAATATATTTATATTCATATATTGTATAAGTTCAACATATCATTTTAATGCAAATATGGTTATCATATTCAGCTTTCTGAATATGTACCAAGTAATCTGCCACAATGTACAACGATGGCGACACGACAAATGCTCCGGCGGCGGTTGCTCCAGGCTTTATTTCATCAGGGATGTGGGGTTGGGGTTGCATTTGGTTTGGGGGCTGGGTCTGTGCTTGGTGTTGGTGTTAGGTGCGGTGTAGGTTTCTTGTCCGGGGTTGGGATTGGGAGTTTGAATAATGTCATGAACTGCCGCGGAGTAATTGTAGCCGGAGCAGGTGTCGTAGAAGCACAATTATATATTCTATGTACAAAACGAATTGCAATTTTACTACCATAATATTATTACGCAAATGTATTACGTGTAATTTTACTTTTTCACTGATGTATACTTTGTTTTTGTTTTTTAAACTGCGATTCAGCTCTCGGGCCGCGAATGTTTTTTTTAATGAATTAAAGCATTTTAAATAAGCAATGACAATTCAATTTATGACACTTATGTACAGTTTGTTGGGAATTATACATTCAAAGTTTATATTTTGTACATCTGTTTGTTCAGTACTTTAATATTCATTATTCATTCATGTTTTTCGTTATTGTTTCATTTTATACTTCTATCTACTCAAACTGGCGGTAGGTACACAAATAAAAACGAGCGTTGCAACTTGTTTAATTGAAATAGTTCAATTCTTCTGCTTCGAAATAACTTCTTAAGCAATAAAATGAAATGTGAAATTCGAACATTAAATGATTGACCATAAGTAATATTTTTTGGAACGATTACAGTTTAAAAATATATCAAAATTGCTCCGGCTGTTATACGTGACTATTGTTATAATTACTAACATTAATTGAAGTTCTATATCATGTTACTTGCCAAAAGAGAAATAAAAAAAGTCACGTCCTGCATGCAATTTTTGTCATATTTAACAAGAAACATAGTTGAAATTATGTATGCGGTGTTTGGATACAAGTTTTAACATTGCAATAAACAAAATATGGTTCGGTTAATGATGATGAAGGTTATGTCTATTACTGTTCTCAACCATTCAGGTAATTGATTAATAATTCAATTATTCAAATGATTTTATTTCTCATGCAAAACACAATACAAGAATAATTATATCACAAAAACTATGCAATGAAACGACAAATATAATGAAAAAAGCACGAGAAAAGAGGAACTAACTTGAAGTAGAGCTTGTTGAAGTGTTAGTTCCTCAGATGCTATTTTACAATATAATACGAACAAAGTATGCTTAGAAATACATGTAACATTAAATGTTATAAACAAATCAACTGGATTTTTTTCCCGCTTACAACGGCTTACGTCCACTGCGGGACGCTTCATCAGGCCGACTATACCGACGGATCTTTGAAAGGTTATCGGAGAAGGGCAGTTCTTTCCTGACGTTCTCTGACCGGAACACCCTGTTCACGGGTCAAGAATCATATGGCATCAGAGACCGATCGGCCCGATGAAACGTCCAGGGTTGAACCTGGAACGTCGCAAGCTAAATTTTGTGTTAGTAAACTCGGCTTGATGATTCCTTTTAAACTGAGTACTCTCTGGGGAACATCCATTAATATCTTTAGGAAGAAAAGGATTATTATTTTCTCCGGGGATGTATCAATAAGAACGAGTTGAGAAATCAGATCTTCTTCTTCCAAGATGGTGGATTCCTCGTCGGGTTTTCCACCAGAAGAAACCAGAGGGGCTATCTCAGACATATCTTCAGGTACGTCTTGCATTTCATGTATGGACGATTGGTCAGCAGGTTGAATGCTACTTACATTGGTCATATCATCACCAGCATGAACTTCTTCAGAGGACACGTCTTCAGAAGTCACTTCAGATGCATCCAAGTTCTGTCTACTGCTCTCCGGTGATTTGTCGGGATATTGACTCTTACTTCCATCTGTCAAGTCATCCTGGGTTTTGGAAGCCATGTCTCCCGTATGCCCTTCTCGAGGAGTGTGTTCATTGCTTGCTGTAGCTTCCTGAAGTACCTGGGTGTCGGTCTGTCCTTTGGTCTGGTCCTCTTCTAGAGAGGCATCATCTCTATTTGAGAGCTGCTGATCATTGACGTCTTCGTTGGCATATTCAGCATCGATCTGTTCTTCTACTACACCTAACCGGCAGTAAGAAAGAAAACAGATAATTGGTTTATTTCTCAAAACACATCGAATTGAATTATTATGATTGTGTAGAACTTATCGCATTGAATTTAAAATTTCTTTTATTTTTATGTTCACCAGGTAGTAGATGAGAACTTGAAGTTAGTAGTAAGCATCTGTTTAGCTTTTTATTCGTGAGGAAAATGCTAACTGAAAGTTGTACCTAAGCTCTTTTGAAGTATCTCCTCTCTGCATTACGTCACCTTAGTATTTATATCAACAGTGTAAAAATGTGTTGCTGAAGTGTTGAATGGGGTCCTCATTACGAAACTACAATTGTTCTTGATGAAAATATACGTTACCTCCGCTGAGATAAAGGTCTGCAAGGTTGACCAACTTGGCAGCTTGCAGTGCCTTCGTTAGCTCAATCCGTTCATCTTCCCTGGACACACCTTCTCTCCATTGTTTCAGCATATGGCGAGTTCCATCACTGGTAACACGGCCGAACCTCATATTGGTCATGAGCGCTCTCTGTATATCACCATGTAGGATTCCCAGCTGACCAGCAAGGCTGTCGATCTTGGCTTCATCGTAAAGATCGTCAGCTATCTGCTGTAATATGCCTGCAAACTCATCATCTGGGGGCTCCTCTCTAGAATGGTAAAAAGGACAAACATTGGGGCGGTCAGAGAACATAGGTATGACGAATGAACTTTAAAATTAGTACAAATCTTTACTTAGGTGAAGGAAAAAAAGTCAAAATAAGTTCTTCCCGTAATGAGACTATAGAGGATTATGTTATATTATTACTCTAATCAAGAGTATCATCTTCTATTTGTTTCATTACAGAACGTTTTCATTGTTAAAGTCAACCTATAGCAGTTGACTGAAACAACTAGACAGCGATCCAATTTAGAGACCATGCTCGACATGCTCGAATTATTAAATTGTATTTAAATTCATTAAAGGATTTTAGTTTCAAGTTTCAACTCAAATCACTGTAAACTGGAATGTAGCTAAGATTTTCATTTCCTTGTTAATGAGTTTCAATCTTGTATTCACTTCTGCTTTTACGGGTGGTCCCGAAATTTCTAAATCTGATTTTGGATTCATAGAACATAAGTGTTGCCATATTTTTAACACTGTTATTGACCGTCTATAGCACCTCTCATTTTACACACCAAAGTACATTCCGTAGTAGTGTTGTCACTATACGATAAATAATGCCTTTATTGTCAATTTGCCATGTAAAGAGTAAAGATATTTCATCTCACCCTGCTTGTAATGTATCACTCCCCAGTCCTCCGGTTGAATTATTCTCAAATGATGATGTGCCTGTCATGAAGGAATGAAGTCAGTTTGAATGAGAAGGAAAAAAAAAAGAATTTAAGATACAAATTTGGAATGTCCTCTATCGTTCACTGTATCGGTATTCTAAGTAATTTTAAAGTATAGCAAAATGGGAGAGGGATTTATAAAGACCATATTGGATGTTATAAGCTTCACATTATACATATTTAAAAAAAGTAGCAACACATTGGATCGGACTTTAAATATAATGTTTTTTTTAAACAACTTTTAAAGGAAATTGAGATTGGAAAATAAAGTCTTACCACTCTGAGCTTGTTTTCCAGAAGCCACCCAGGGAATGAAACTCCATTGATGTGTCTCTGCTTCCTTCTTCTGCTCTGCTGATCGTATCTCACTTTCTAGTTGAATTTTGGTTCTCAGCTTCCAGGTCTCACGCTTAAGTTGCTCCAAAAGCCCTTCATTATAGTCATGCTCCTTCTTCCAGCTTAATTCTATTGATCGTTTTTCTTTTTCAAACCGCGCTCTGTCTCCCTCTCTTCCTTTCTTTAATTCTTCAACTTGCTGGCTTACAGTCGTCTCGTTTCGCTCTTTCTCCCCTAGCATTTTTGTCAAAGTGTCTTCCCGTAGTAGCTTAGACACTAATTTCGTCATCACTTCTTCGTTGTCGATCTCTAGTCGCTCAATCTGACGTCTTGCCTTCTCTTCTGTCCCCTGTAAATTTTCAGCCATTGTTTCGATACGCAGATCCTTTGATTGTAGTTTCTTTTCAAATTCCATCTCCCTCTGCTTGTACGTCTCCATTATCTGTGTTGCTTTTTTCTCGTTTTCCATCATTGCCCTTTCACTATGTTCACGCCTTTCTTGTTCATATACCTTCATGGTATCTTGTAGTCTTCCATTTTCACTGACTATGCTTGTGCGACTTGCACGGGATTCGTTGAGTTCCTGCTCTAAGTCTGTAATTCTTCCTTGGAGTAACTTATTTGCTTCTTCTCCTTCTTTGATTTCTTCTCCATGTCTCGTCTGTGCTTCTGTGACAGCCTTTCTCCCTTGGTTCCATAACCACTCAAAGCGGGGAAAAGAATAAAGCTGTATTAGGTCAGCAGATATCCCTTCGTCACCTTTCTTCAGGCATCCACGGAGGAGGTCAAGCCACTGCAACCGTGACTCATCATCAGATTCTGAGCGATCGCCACCAAAGTCACCAATGGGAGGTAGGTCATATATGTCCTTGATCCCGAGCTTTTTTAGTTTATTTGTTGCCTTCTCGGTGACTTCACTTTTCCAGTTATATTCCATGGCACATATAGGGACGTGACCTATCCAAAAGAAAACAAATCAGTTCAATCGAAGAAGTCATTTAATCGTCTCATGACCCACATTTGTCACCTAATCCCTTTTTGTTAGAGGGGGGGGGGGGGTATATTTTTACACAAGAGTAAGGATCGAATCTGTTCATTTTTCATTCACATCTGTGCTTTCAAATATTGCCATTAAACGTGCGGTATGTGCACAGGCGCGTACGCAGGGGGGGGGGGGGGGGTGAACCACCCCCCCTTGAGTTTTTTGTATGTGTATGTTTTGTGTATGTTTTTTGTGAACCCCCCCCCCCCCCTTTTGATTGTTTTTGTTTTTGTTAATAAAAAATAAAAAATAATAAAAAATAAAAAAAATAATTATGCCAATGGCTGACCTAAAAAAGGTTACCTTCCCCAACGGAACGAAATGTCAAATTTTCAAATTTCGAGACAAAAAAAAAGAAAAAAAGTGTCCTCTCATGGTTGTTTCCTCGATTGTTTTATGTCCTAGTCATAACTGTTGAAAAACAATTCTATAGCAGGTGTCATTATCGTTAGATACACGTACCTACCCATTTAATACCATGGCAAATAACATGAATCTGTATATGTAAATAAAAATTACCAACCTTTATTTCAAAAGTTTCATGTGTGAAAATAATATGGCTCGTAATGTTATTCATTTATTCATATCGTCATTCGTCCATTCTTGTAAGCAATACCGTGGTTTATATCACTGCATTGTGTGTATCAACAGTGCAATTGTTTTTTTTATTCACAATTGTTTAAAGATACTCGTCTATTACCTATAGCGTAAAGGATTATGGGGAAAACTCACCTGTAATCCGCTTTATTATCTTGATCCATTGTTGGTAATGGTTGGAAGAAGACGGTCTAATAGAAATGAGAAAATGCACAGATTCAAAATCGTCATTATCACGTGGTGATAATTAAAGAGGTAATGATAATAAAATGTACACAATTTGATTCTCGACCCGCCCCTACCGAAGGCCACCTCAAAGAAAAGAAATTGTTGCCGATTTTCCTTGCCCGGAATGTGTTTATTTCGGTCCGCGGTATTAGAACGGTGTCACGCGCCCACAAGCGCAGTAATTTATGACCGTGAATCCTTCATAATTTCGATATTAAAAATGTAAATATATCAAACATATTCGGGCACCTTGCTGTCGAATTCGGGTAACATAAGTAAGGAGAACATTATAAAATCATGTTTGAAAGGACGAAAGTGATAAACAGTGGCGTATCTAAGTATTATTCCGCTAGGGGCAAACAATGACATTGCCCACCCCCCCCCCCCCCCCCAGCCCAAACGTATCCGCATTACTGTACAAGCGAATGGGCAGTATATATATTGATTTCAATCTCCAAAACAACACAATTTCTTTTACCCATATCAATATTCCAAAGGCACCATCTACTGCAGCCCTAAGCGTTCCAGCTATTACCATGCGATTACAAAAATGGTAGTCGATTTCAGTCAAATATGTATTGCCCATGTGAATATGGAGAGCGAGAAGATTAATACTCACCTTAGTAACAACACCATACATCCGACTTTCCCAGCAAGGCGTCGTACATTTGTATCGCTTCCAACTAGTAAAATGGTAAAAGAGAACGTATTTCATACATTGTGCATGATGAACCTTTTGGATACTATGAACATGATATTTAGCCTACACACAAAAGTAGAGAAAGAACAAAATAGACAAGCTTGTGTAGTTCTATAAATTGCATGCAATATGCCATAATAACTCAAATGAATGAATTGTTTGTGCAATAACATTTGATGAAACCACACAAATAATAATTTGTGAAAATATAAACAGTGAACTTAATGCGTTTCATAAAGAGAATCTTACATGAGTTTGAAAGTCGTGGAATCATACTAAGAAGGGGCAGGCGCGTAGCCAGGGGGGGGGGGCGGTGGGGGCGGTCGCCCCCCAAAAAATATGTATTGCCCATGTGAATATGGAGAGCGAGAAGATTAATACTCACCTTAGTAACAACACCATACATCCGACTTTCCCAGCAAGGCGTCGTACATTTGTATCGCTTCCAACTAGTAAAATGGTAAAAGAGAACGTATTTCATACATCGTGCATGATGAACCTTTTGGATACTATGAACATGATATTTAGCCTACACACAAAAGTAGAGAAAGAACAAAATAGACAAGCTTGTGTAGTTCTATAAATTGCATGCAATATGCCATAATAACTCAAATGAATGAATTGTTTGTGCAATAACATTTGATGAAACCACACAAATAATTTGTGAAAATAAAAACAGTGAACTTAATGCGTTTCATAAAGAGAATCTTACATGAGTTTGAAAGTCGTGGAATCATACTAAGAAGGGGCAGTCGCGTATCCAGGGGGGGCGGTGGGGGCGGTCGCCCCCCCAAAAAAAAAACGCCGGCCAAAAAAAAAAAAAGAGAGAGAAAGAAGAGGGAAAAAAAAGGAAAAGGACGTAGGAAGAAAAGGGGAAAAGGAGTCGAGAACGGTACAACGAATCGTCTTCTTTCTCTAATAATTTAATGAAACGTCAAAGCTTCTGCGCTTCGAAAGAGGGGGACTGAATACAGATAAGGATTAAGGGTCGGGAAAGGTACAACGAATCGTCTTCTTTGTCTAATAATACGTCAAAGCTTCCGCGCTTTGCGCGGGATGGGAGGAAACTGAATTTAGATAAGGATTAAGAGTCAAGAACGGTACATCGAATCGTCTTCTTTCTCTAATAAATTAATGAAACGTCAAAACTTCCGAGGGGGACTGACTACAGATAAGGATTAAGCCGGGGTCGAGAAAGGTACAACGAATCGTCTTCTTTGTCTAATAATACGTCAAAGCTTCCGCGCTATGCGCAGGAGGGGCGGACTGAATTCAGACAAGGATTATGAGTCGAGAAAGGTACAAGAATCGTCTTCTTTCAAAGCTTCCGAGCTTCGCGCGGGAGGGGAAAAACTCCCCCCTCCCTGCACCCACCCCCCTAGGGAGCTCACTACCGCCCCCCCTAAAATGAAATCCTGGCTACGCGCTTGAGAAGGGGTTGCCAAAATAATGATGAATCCTTGAATCTATGTTGTCCTATATAAGTATAATGTCATGTGGGAATTTTGTAAGAATTGCAGTGCGGGCAATAATGGTATAATTCTAAAACCCTGAATGAAACACCTATAACAACATCAACAAAATGAGGATGTTTGAAAAGCCCAAGACATCACTCTCTTCAATGAAATGATGCATCTATATATCGGGCTATATATTATGTCGTATTTGAAAATTGACCATGTCCAAAGACCTGTTTCTGCAAGTAACATACACACTTGTACGCTCATGCACCTTGCTAGGGAGTCTCCTAACTAATTACATCCGGCAGGTCAGGTAAGTACATACACATCATCTAACCAAGAATTGTTTCAGAAAGTTAACATGTTAAATTAATCAAAGGCTTATACACATAATCGTTTATTTTTATTCGATTCTTTTTTCAAAGAAATATGATATCTTGCGCTCCGTGTATTTGATTTGTGCCATGTAATAAGAATTCCAGGAGTTACTTCTTACTGTTAAAACAATGATTGTTTAAGAGAACGCAAGTGTTCACATATTTCTCCCTTTCAGGCGATAAAGGTGGCATGATGTCAGTCGTTAATGGGTTATTCAGGCGTATGCCATGGGTTATACCCTCAATATACAAAAAATGAAAATGTTAAAGACGACTGATATTTAGCAAATATAATTATACAATTCAAGAGACAGAGTATAGCTAGGACATTGATGAATAACGTACGATCTCGATATAGTTTAGTATCTACAAACATCTCTCTCTCTCTCTCTCTCTCGGGGAGTTTTTCTCTTTTCAGAGGTAGTACACCTTATAAATATTTAAACAAAACATGAAGTTAATTTCACGCCTAAATAGGATCATCGCGCGGTTTTGTCAAACCGCCATAATTGAATTTGAATTTAGTTTATTTTCTTCTGCAAAACATACAAATCAATCAATTGTTTTCTAAAAATTGGGCGGTTGGGTTTACATTCTCTCATTTTGGGCACGTGTGAATTATTGTTTGCTAGAGACAATAAAGAACAAAATAAGAAATAAAAATAAATTATTTGTTTTCCCCGACATATTGAGATTTTTTAGACATTCTTTACAATGCTACTTTATTTAGGACAAAGAGCATTTCGTTGGTTAATAGCTTTTTTTCCAACGATACATGTTCATAGTGGAGGCGTAGTATCATTTCGGACTTATAACAAACACAAACAAAACAACATAGACCTTTTTTCCAATATACAAACCAAAGAGATCTTTTGCGATGACGTATATAGAATCGGTGAGATATTCCTCATGATCCTCATTTTCATCAGCAAGCTTGCTCGCCTCTACGTCTCCATAAAGAGCACTTCTCAGGGCAGGGACTATTTTATCCGCATAGATGGGTACACTCATCGTACCAATAATAAGCTTATCAGGAAACACCACTCGGTCATCATCACAAGGTACAGCCTTGCCTGGTTTGTACGACAAGATTTCATGTCGTAATTCATCTAGCTTCCCTTTCCTAATCACCGAGCTAGAAGTAGCCATCTTTGTACAGATTTCGCCCTGAATACGCAAACAAACACGTTACACGCTCAATAGTATACCGATTTTTCGTATTGGTTCTATAGAAGCATGTTACATAGTAGGTCTAGTTATTACTGGGTGTATGGAGTTCTTTATAAGGCACGTATCATGTACACAGGAGTAACGGATGAGCGATTTTGATGAATGATCAACCGACCTTTGACTTGTGGTATAAAAATATGAAATTATTATTTGAATCACATACAGTAATCTGCCCACTGCCTTCATGCCCACGCGCAAATGTTACAATAGTTATCTCCATGTTAATGGTGGAAGCACAATATTCCACGCTAGTTTCTATCCATCATTACAATGTTTGAGCCTACCATCACCATAATAAACCCTATGATATAGATATGGCTATTCTTGAGGTTTCAGTCATTCTTAAGCATCATAGTCGACTAAATTAACCATCAACATCGAGGAGAGGGGACTATGATGTTTCATATATTACTTTTTGGTGTCTTATATACGGTTTGGTCTCTATACCTGAGACTATATTTTTCTTGCCATATTGAGGAATTGAATCGAATTTACTAAATATTTATTTTTAAAACAAAATATATGCTACAATCTATACCTTTCAAATAGAGTTGGGTTAAAGGTAATTAATGTTTTTCATTTCACTCAAAAGACATGCATGTCCCTAAGTTTTTGAGAAAACCCAACATAATATTATTATTAGGTACACTTCTTATATTAGCGAGTGGCTATACCTTTCATTGGCAGCATATTGTGATGTAAAATCTCAAAATGGCTGTTTAAATTTATCGCTTTCAGACAAGCTTCCCGAATACGGTATTTATGTTGCAAAATTTGTCTGATGTTTAACTTTTCTATTTTATACATGTATACATTTCTTGTTAAATCTTGTTGTGTATAAAGAACATGCGATTTGTTTTTTTCGAAAGAAATGCATTGGTCCTTATGAACAGCAACAACACGTACACAGAGCACCCCTGTTGTACTAGCGGTTAATACAATTTGCCATATGTGGAGGCGGAAACCATTATAAGCAATGACAACAAAGACAAACCATTGTCACGTTACATGAAATTGGGAAAACCCAGAGCAAAAGCGGGGGTAGAACAAATATTGAACCAACTCGCGCGTGCAGAAGCTAGACCGTTCAAAGTGCACGAACGGTGTGGATTTGGCAATTCTATGAGTAGGCTACATACAGATTTAGGGGCGGATATATGGGGGGGGGAGGGGTTTGGTGGCTTAAACCCCCCTCCCCTTGGACGGCCAAGTGAAGGAAAAAACAGGAGAAAAAACAGTAAAACAGTAAAACGGCGCGATTTATGGAAAATCCTGGTTCCGCCACTGGGTCAACTCCGCACCCCCCCCCCCCCCCACCCGGTCGGGGCAAAAAGCTAGATCCGCCCCTGAGATTGCATTGTATACATACAACCACTGTACCATGCACACGTTATTTACGATTTGTGTGTTGTGTATACATCTTAATAGAGAATCTGGCCTATTTGATTTTGATCTCCACCAAACCAAAGAAATGCGATCTCCACGGCTCCATCTACTTACTTACTGCCAGCCGAAGATGTCATGATCCTGAAATTACGACGCGGGCTGGTGAGCGTAATACGAGTTCGTTGATAGCGCCATCTTCGGCGGCTTGAATCAATTGTAGGGAATATTAATATAAGGAACCGGCCAGATTCTGGACATTTTAGTTTAAAAGTTATTGTATTGTTCATCCAATGCACACACAAAAAAAACAGAATGATAATATATACATAGTTTGTCATTTTATTACAATGTATTGGAGTTACATTATTTTAACATAAATTAAATATATAATAACAAATCTCAACTTTGAATTTTTACATCTCAAACTATTACAAATGCATAACAGCATTATAAGCATTGAACGTATTCAGTGTATTTATTAATTATCACAGAAACATAACATAATTATATACAGTTGTAAATTATTACTCATTTATAACAATATGATATGTTTTGCACAGAATCATTAATATTTCTAAAAAAAGAGAAACACAAACGCGCAAACACACACACGCACACACACACACACGCACACACGCGCGCACACACATGGACTAGCATTAGCTCGGCGATCGCTACCTACAAGGTGCCTACAAGGTGTGTGTGGTGTGGGAGGGGGTATTAACACAGAACACAGAAAGGGTAATACAAATGTTTGTAATTCTGCAAGCCTTTTCTATGACCTATTTAACAAAGAATCTTGAATTGCAGCAAGTTTTTAAACATGTAACAACTACAACAAACAAGAACACAATTTAAAAAAATTAGAATAAGTCCTCGTCATATATAATTTCTTTCGAATAAACATGTATGTTAATTATTCACGAAGTCATGAGAACTCGTCACTAAGTCACCATTATACATTTTCGGTAGACATTAATTACTCACCAAGTCACAATATATATTCACCAAGTCAACATAATGTTACATTTTTAGTAGGGAGTTCTTCATCAAGTGACCGTCATGTACCAAAGAAGCCTAATCATTTTTCATCAAATCACAACAACTTGACAATATTAAACATGTCTTGCCACCGTCATGCAAATTTTCTAGGGATAAATCTTAACCAAGTCACGGAAAAAATTCACCAAGTAATTGCAATGTCATCAGAGGCGACGATCCCTGGGGGGGGGGGCAGGGTAGCACAGTTTCTGAGGTAGCTCCAAAGTGCCCCTTTTTACGTGTATAGGCCAAGTGCCCCTTGTAAGGACCGCCCCTTCCTCTTATAATAAGTGCTCCTTTCCCTTGTGATAAGTGCACCACCATCTGTTCATAAGATCCCCGTCCCTTTCTCACAAATGCCCCGTTTCACCTCTGATAAATGCCCCTATTCAAATCTGATAAGTGCCCCTTTTCCTTTGCAATACGTGTCCCTTTCCATTCTCATAAGTGACCTTTTTCATCTCTGGTACGTGCCCCTTTTCAGGTACGAGAATTACCCCCTTACCACCTCTTCACCTTCACCGCTGATAATTACCCCTATTCAAATCTGACAGGTACACGTTTTACCTTTACATATGCCCCTTTTCTTTTGTAACAATTGCCGCCTTATCCTTCTGATAAGTACTCCTTTTCTTTTTGGATGAGTGCCCCTGTTCACCTTTGATAAACAACCCTTTTTATTTTGACACGTGCCTCTTTTCCTTCTGATAAGTGCACCTTTTCCTTCTTATAAATGTCCATTTTCACCCCCAATATTTGCCACTATCATAAATTGACAGGTACCCCTTTTCCTTTTTAATAAGCTCTTTTCCATTCTCATAAATGACCCTTTTCATCTCTGGTGAATGCCCTTTTTCAGGTACGAGAAGTTTCCCTTGTGACATTCTTGTCCTTTTGTTTACTTTGACTTGTGCCCCTTTTCATTTGTAATAACTGTCCTTTTCCCTTTTGCGGACAAGTGTCTTCTTTTCCCTTTTGCATATTAAACATGCACCCTTCATTCAATGCGACTTAGAGCCCTTTTTCTTTAATTTTCTCAAGATAAGAGCTCGCTCGCTACGCTCGCTAGCATTTATAGATATTATAATTATGTTACTATATTACAGCGTGTCCCAGAAAAAACGAAACCGAGGATTATCGATGTTTTGTCATAATTTAGTCGCATTTATAATCAATAAATTACACATATTTGGAAAGCTTAGATCTTCCTCTTTCATTTGATGCAACTCATATAACGCCTATCTCACGCATGAGTTATTAAAATGAATTTTCAAAGAGAAAATCAAATTTCTAGAAAATTGAGTTTCTGCCCTTTCATATGACACCTCAATCAGGAAAATGAGCGAGGAATGACAAAGTTCTGTTTGTTTAAAGTAGTGTTTGCATTTCCATTATTTGTTATCTTTCGTCTATGGCTGATTGTAAACGAAACAGAGTTAAGTCTTTTGTTAATTCCGTTTGTTGCTACGGCAGGCAGCCAGTGAAACGAATTCGTTTAAATAAAGTTATGGAAAGGCAAATTCAACTATACAACTTTCAAAAGTAAAAGTTCCTACCTGGACCATGAACATTCAAAATGGCTGCCGTTTCGGTGACAAAAATTTAACAACTTCTTATCCATGGGTTTGGGGGAAATGTCAAGGTTATGGCAACCACTTTTGATTTTAAAAGTTGCTTAGTTGAATTTGTTATGTCAGAAAACATATTATTATAAACTAAAATCATGAGAATCGGACGTGTTGGTGAATTTGACCACCAATCTAAAGTGCATTGACCTTTTTGACCATAGCGCCCTCATTTAAGGTCGGAGGTATACACAACTATGCATCTTTGGCATCCTCATGACCAGACGAGTAATTTGATACGCAATTTGATAAGGTTAACTGTGTTGGTGAATTTGACCACCGGTCAAAATTGAGTTGACCTTTCAACGTTTTTTTACCATAGCGCCCTCATTTAAGGTCGGAGGTATAGCAAACTATACATTTTTGGAATTCGCATGACCAGACGAGTAATTTGATATGCATATCGACACGATTTGAATATATTTGAATTTCGACCCCTGTTTGACCTTTGTTGGCCCCTCACGAAAATGCCCGGGATTTTCAAGGGGGCAGCCCAAGTCAAAATTGTTCGGTATTCATCAGGGAACACAAAAACACTTTCAAACCTTTGTTTCCAGAGATTGGTCACGGGACCTACAGGCTGGTCTCCTACTATGTTTAATATAGAAATATGTCTTGACCGGTGCCGTTGTCTTTACAAAGTTGAATGCCTGTTATTTTTTTCTAATGCAATATACAAAGTGGCCTTCAATAATGCTTTTGTTTAAGTGTTCACTCATTATGCTTGCTCGCAAGTGATTTTCAAGCCTTTCAGTGTGCAAACGTACGCACATTATGCACACAAATAATATTCAGAAGTCAGCATGACTTGGTGTAATCCTTGAGCTCAATAATGTATTTCAAAATACGTGATATCGCACATTTGCAATATGGATTGTTCTTTGTTGTTGTTTTTTCTCGTAATGTTAAATCATCAAAGACTTGGAATAAATGAATCTCGGGAACCTTTTTTATTCTCGGAGAGAAGACCATCTCAACTTTAAAAAAAGCATCCTTTTAAACAGAGAAGGGGTTATCTGAGTAATCTATTTCTCGAGAGTGAGAGAACATGTTTGAGGGTAGGCCAACATCTGATGCGACACTACGCGACTCTTGCTGGAAAAACTGTTTAATAGGAAGAGCGCCACCTGTAGGCCTTTTTTCCCCATTGACAACTCTTCAAAATAATGTTCTGCAACTAACTTCCTCCCACTTTGCCCTGTTTTAAATTATGACTATTAACATAGAATCGTGAATATGCGGAATTTAAACTCGTCGACACCACTCTCTCTCCCCTCCCTCTCTCTCTCTCTCTCTCTCTCTCTTTCCCTCCCTCTCTCCGTCCATCCATCTCCCCTTCCCTCTACATCTTTCTTCCTCTCCATCTGTTTCTACCAGTCACACTCCCCCCTCTCTCTCTCTATTTACATATATATCGTATGTACAGCTCTCTTTTGAACTGCCTGTTTAGAGCCAGAAGAAAAAAATACTTTTAGTGGTATATGCCCTATTGGTTCCAAACAAGACAATAATTTGGTTGTCACCCCCCCCCCCCCCCCCATTTCTCTCTCTCTCTCTCTCTCTCTCTCTCTATCTCCTCATGGGAACAAACATGCGATCGCTAATCTTTTCTCAGTCTCACTATTCCTTTCCTACCCTTTTCTCCTCTCCCTCCTCCTCACCTCTACTTCCTCTGCCTCTCCTCTCTCTCTCTCTCTCTCCCTCTCTCTCTCTCTCTCTCTCTATCTCTACTCTCTCTCTTTTATTTCATACTGATGCTTTCACAATCTTGCAAATTGCCAAAGCCTTAAATGTATAATTTATAATGTGATATGTGAATGATACCAATCATGGGAGCAACTGAATCAGATTTAATTTTGCCAAATCTTGTTTGCTTCTTTATTGATATATCGATCATTACCATGGCAACCTTTTAACCATGCGTTTGGGCGAACATCATTTTTATGCACTACCTTACCTTTTACTAAATTGGTCCAAAGACAAAAAAAAAAATCTGCATTTTACCTACAAAGCATAATTTGTTTAATTCATTGTAGCATCTATTTGATTATATAATTCCCAGATTTGGGGTCGTGGTCGAGTGGTTACGTCACCGGACTGTTGATCACAAATCGGGGTTCGAGTCCCGCCGCGACACTAATGTCCTTTGGCACGACATTGATCTACATTTGCCACACTCAACCCAGGTGATGTAAATGGGTACCTTGAAATGCTAAAGCGCTGTAATGGCAGCACAGCTAAAAACAGGGGTAATAATCTACAAGTTTGGAAGCGCTTAGAGACTTAAATGTAATTCGTGCTATATAAAAGCTGAGTATTATTATTATTGGTTTCTGTTATTGTCTCTGTTTCTGTTATTGAAGAAAATACACTAGCCATCTGGCTATGCAATTTCCAATCGCAACATGTAATTCATTCGAAATTCAAAAAAAAAATATATTCATAATCGTTTAACATAATTTTATTACAAATATGGTTATAATATTCAGATTTCTGAATATGTACCAAGCAATGTGCCATAATGTACAACGATGGCGACACGACAAATGCTCCGGCGGCGGTTGTTCCAGGCTTTATTTCATCAGGGATGTGAGGTTGGGGTTGAATTTGTTGTTTGTTTTGGGGCTGAACTTGTGCTTGCATGGTCTTGGCGTTGGGTGCGGTGAAGGTTTCTTGTCCGGGGTTGGGATTGGGAGTTTGAATAATGTACTGAATTGCCGCGGAGTAATTGTAGCCGGAGCAGGTGTCGTAGAAGCACAATTATATATTATATGTACAAAACGAATTGCAATTTACTACCATAATGTTAATACGCATATGTATTACGTGTAAATTTACTTTGTCACTGATGTATACTTTGTAAAAAAAAAAAAAAAAAAACATCTGCAATTCAGCTCTCGGGCCGTAAATGTTTTTTAATGAATTAAAGAATTTTAAATAAATAAATAAATAAATGAAATAACTATTTTTAATGTGAAACAATGACAAATCACTTTATGACACTTATGTACAGTTTGTTGGGTATTATACATTCAAAGTTTTATATTTTGTATTCTGTTTGTTCATTACTTTAATATTCATTATTCATTCATGTTTTTCATTATTGTTCAATGTAATCATTTACTTACTCATCTATTTTAAACTGGTGGTAGGTACAAAATTAGAAACGGGCGTTGCAACTTTTTTAATTGAAAAAGTTCGATTCTTCTGCTTCGAACTATTCTTTTTTAAGCAATTAAATGAAATGTGAAATTCGAACATTAAATGATTGACCATAATTAATATTTTTTTGACAGATTAAAGTTTTAAAATATATCAAAATTGCTCCGGCTGTAATAAGTGACAATTGTAAAAATTACTAACATTAATTGAAGTTCTATATCATGTAACTTACCAATAGAGAAATGAAAACCTACTTTTTGAAAAAAATCACGCTCTGCATGCAATTCTTGTCATATTATTAAAAAAAGCATAGTTGAAATTATGTATGCGATGTTTGGATACAAGTTTTAACATTGCAATAAACACAATATGGTTTGGTTAATGATAATGAAGGTTATGTCTATTACTGGTCTCAACCATTCAGGTAATTGATTAATAATTCAATAATTCAAATGGTTTTATTTTTCATGCAAAACACAATACAATAATAATTATATCACACAAACTATGCAATGAAACGACAAATATAATGGAAAAAGCACGAGAAAAGACGAAGTAACTTGAAGTAGAGCTTGTTGAAGTGTTAGTTCCTCAGATGCTGTTTTACAATATAACATGAACAAAGTATGCTTAGAAATACATTTAATATCAAATGTAATAAAGAAATCAACTTAATTTTGTTCCCGCTTACGACGCAATACGTCTACTGTGGGACGCTTCATCAGGCCGACTATACCGACGGGTCTTTGAAAGGTTTATCAGAGAAGGGCAGTTCTTTCCTGACGTTCCCTGACCGGAATACCATGTTCACGGGTCAAGAATCATATGGCATTAGAGACCGGTCGGCCCGATGAAGCATCCAGGAGTGAACCTGGAACGTCGCAAGCTTAGATTTTTGTTTTTTTGTTAGTACACTTGGCTTGATGAAGATTCTCTGGTGATTTATAAACTGAGTACTCTCTGGGGAACATCCATTATGATCTTTAGGAGGAAAAGGAGCATTATTTTCTCCGGGAATGGATCAATGAGAACGACTTGAGAAATCAGATCTTCTTCTTCCAAGATGGTGGATTCCTCGTCGGGTTTTCCACCAGAAGATACCAGAGGGGCTATCTCAGACATATCTTCAGGTAGGACTTGCATTTCATATATGGATGATTGGTTAGCAGGTTGCATGCTACTTACATAGGTCATATCATCACCAGCGTGAACTTCTTCAGAGGACACGTCTTCAGAAGTCACTTCAGATGCATCCAAGTTCTTTGTACTCCTCTCCGGTGAGTTGTCAGGATGTTGACTACTACTTCTATCTGTCAAGTCCTCTTGGGTTTTGGAAGCCATGTCTCCCGTTTGCCCATCTCGAGGAGTGTGGTCATTGCTTGCTGTAGCTTCCTGAAGTACCTGGATGTCAGTGTGTTCTTTGGTCTGGTCCTGTTCTTGAGAGGTCTCATCTCTAGCAGAGAGCTGCTCATCATTGACGTCTTCTTTATCATATTCAGCATCGATCTGTTATTCTACTACACCTAACCGGCAGTAAGAAAGAAAACAGATAATTGGTTTATTTCTCAAAACACATCGAATTGAATTATTATGATTTTGTAGAACTTATCGCAGTGAATTTCAAATTTCTTTTATTTTTATTATCACCATGTAGTAGATGAGAACTTGAAGTTGGTAGAAAGCATCTGTTTGGCTTTTTATTCGTGAAGAAAATGCTAACTGAAAGTTGTACCTAAGCTCTTTTGAAGTATCTCCTCTTTGCATTACGTCACCTTAGTATTTATATCAACACTGTAAAAATGTGGAAAACGAATCTGCTTCAGAAAATACCGTCAATCTGACTTTAAACACATATTGTATACCGAAAAGAACAGCATGTTGCTGAAGTGTTGAATGGGGTCCTCGATTACGAAATTACAATTGTTCTTAATGAAAATATACGTTACCTTCATTGAGATACAGGTCTGCGAGGTTGACTAACTTGGCAGCTTGCAGTGCCTTCCTGAGCTCAATCCGTTCATCTTCCCTGGACACACCTCTTCTCCATTGTTTCAGCATATGACGAGTTCCATTACTGGTAACACGGTTGAACTTCACATTGGTCATGAGCGCTCTCTGTATATCACCATGTAGGATTCCCAGCTGACCAGCAAGGCTGTCGATCTTGACTTCATCGTAAAGGTCGTCAGCTATCTGCTGTAATATGCCTGCGAACTCATCATCTGGAGGCTCCTCTCTAGAATGGTAAAAAAGACAAACATGGGGGCGGTCAGAGAACGTAGGTATGACGAATCAACTTTAAAATTAGTCAAAATAAGTTCTTCCCATAATGAGACTATAGAGGATTATGTTATGTTATAACTCTAATCAACCTATAACAGTTGACTGACACAAGTAGACAGCGAAATCATTTAAAGACCATGCTCGACATACTCGAATTATTAAATTTCATTTGAATTCATTAAAAGATTTCACTTTCAACTCAAATCACTATAGACTGGAATGCAGCTAAGATTTTCATTTCTTTGTCAATGAGTTTCAATCTTTTATTCGCTTCTGCTTTTAGATAATCACAAGTGGTCACGAAATTTCTAAACATGATTTTGGATTCATAGAACATAACTGTTGCCGTACTTTTAGCACTGTTATTGACCGTCTAGCGCCACTCATTTTACACACCAAAGTACATTCCGTAGTAGTGTTGTCACTTTTAGAGAAATAATGCGTTTATTGTCAACTTGCCATGTAAAGATTTAAGATATTTCATCTCACCCTGCTTGTACTGTATCACTCCCCAGTCCTCCGGTTGAATTAGCCTCAGATGATGATGTGCCTGTCATGAAGGAATGAAGTCAGTTTGAATGAGAAGGGGGGGGGGGGAAACAATTTAAGATACAAATTTGGAATGTTCTCTATCGTTGACTGTATCGGTATTCTAAGTAATTTTAAAGTATAGCTAAAATGGGGTAGGGAGCTATAAAGACCTTATTGGATTTGATAAGCTTCACATATATACGTACATATTTCAAAAAGTAGCAAAAAATTGGATTGGACTTCAAGAACAATGTTTTTTTTTAAAAACTTTTAAAGGAAATTGAAATTGGAAAATACAGTCGTACCACTCTGAGCTTGTTTTCCAGAAGCCACCCAGCGAATGAAACTCCATTGATGTGTCTCTGCTTTCTTCTTCTGCTCTGCTGATCGTATCTCACTTTCTAGTTGAATTTTGGTTCTTAGCTTCCAGGTCTCACGCTTAAGTTGCTCCAAAAGCCCTTCATTATAGTCATGCTCCTTCTTCCAGCTTAATTCTATTGTTCGTTTTTCTTTTTCAAATCGCGCTCTGTCTCCCTCTCTTCCTTTCTTTAATTCTTCAACTTGCTGTCTTAGAGTCGTCTCGTTCCGCTCTATCTCCTCTACAATATTCGTCATTTCTGCTGCCAGTGAGCGCTTCTCTTTCTCAGCTCCTGCTCTGTCTCCCTCTCTTCCTTTCTTTAATTCTTCAACTTGCTGTCTTAGAGTCGTCTCGTTTCGCTCTTTCTCCTCTAGCATTTTTCTCAAAGTGTCTTCCCGTAGTAGCTTAGCCACTAATTTCGTCATCATTTCTTCATTGTTGATCTCTAGTCGCTCAACCTGACGTCTTGTCTTCTCTTCTGTCCCCTGTAAATTGTCAGCCATTGTTTCGATACGCAGATCCTTTGATTGTAGTTTCTTTTCAAATTCCATCTCCCTCTGCTTGTTCGTCTCCATTATCTGTTTTGCTCTTTTCTCGTTTTCCATCATTGCCCTTTCACTATGTTCACGCCTTTCTTGTTCAACCTTCATGGTATCTTGTAGTCTTCCATTTTCACTGACTATGCTTGCGCGAATTGCACGGGACTCGTTGAGTTTCTGCTCTAAGTCTGTAATTCTACCTCGGAGTAACTTCTTTGCTTCTTCTTCTTCTCTAATGTCTTCTCCGTGCCTCTTCTGTGTTTCTGTGACATCTTTTTTCCCTTGTTTCCATAACCGCTCAAAGCTGGGTAAAGAAAAAAGCTGTATTTAGTCAGCAGATATCCCTTTGTCACCTTTTTTTCAGGCATCCATGGAGGAGGTGAAGCCACTGCAATCGTTTCTCATCTGAGAATACGCAATAAATGTAAGGTACGTCATAGATGTCAGTGACCCCGAGCTTTTTTAGTTTATTTTTTGCCTTCTCGATGTCTTCACTTCGCCCGGTAGTTTCCATGGCACATATATAGGGACGTGACCTATCCAAAAGAAAACAAATCAGTTCAATCGAAGAAGTCATTTAATCGTCTCATGACCTCTATATAACCCACATTTGTCACATAATCCCCTTTTTCTTTCAAATATTGCCATTAAACGTGCTGTATGTGCATAAAGTATACCACCATTTTCTAGGGTTGTAAATAGAACTGGCAAGCGAGAGAAGGATCGATGAAGAGAGAGGGGGAAAAGAGAAAAGTGATAAAGAAAAGAGACTGCGGAAGAACAGGAAAAGGAAGTAAACATAGCCGTAGTCAGGAGATAATTATACATTTACAACTATGAAAATGAAAATTTGTAATCACATAGACCTATTATATAATAATACAGGGCTGCACAAAAAGAGGAAAGTATCTGCATACAGTCATGCACAAGCAAGTAAAAGGTATTTAATTTAAAAATTTAACTGACGAAGGGCGTGTTAGAGTTCACGATAGCATCATGATTGAAATTGATGAGGTGCAATTAAGGGCTTGAATGCATAATGGATAATATAGAAAACTAAGATAAGTACTTGATTTAGGGTCATATTGCATGAATTATGGTTGTTTCCTTGATTGTTTTATGCCCTAGTCATAACTGTTGAAAAACCATTCTATAGCAGGTGTCATTATCGTTAGATACACGTACCTACCCATTTAATAGCATGGCAAATGACATGAATCTTTATATGTAAATACAAATTACCAACCTTTATATTTATAAGTTTTATGTGTGAAAATAATATGGCTCGTAATGTTATTCATTTATTCATATCTTCATTCGTCCATTCTTGTAATCAATACCCTCCCATGCCATAAGTATTGCAACATAGCTAAAATGCATGCATTTTTATTTTATTTTACAAGCCTTTATATTGTTATATTTCATTCATAACCATAGTGTTGTCGACCATTTTTGTATATTTTGAGAGGGAAAACTAGTCCCTTTTCATTCCTGAGAGAAGTAGATGACCAGACCCGGTCATTTCTGAAACAAATTGGAAGACAAATGAACAAAGGCAAAACAAATGAAATTTTGGGAGATGGGGATTATCAGTGAGCGAAATCATGAAACTGTTTCATATTTCTCCCAAAACTGTTTACAGGTTTCGTTTGTATTTTTCGCAAAGAAATAATGGCCGTAAGGTACCAATACAAGGGCAGAGGAAAAGGGCAACACCCAGAGAAGAAAGATTTCTTTGTGCCGTTGCTAAGGAGGATGCGCGCCAAAATCAGAGGTTGTGATTATCCAACAAAATATAATAAATGTGTGAAAATTTACTTTCAATAAACTAGTACAATATATTCACCTCTAGAAACTGACTATAATTTAATATATCGGTGGAATAAAGTTGCATTAAAACGTCTTTGCAATACAGATCTAAATCCTCCTTGGCAACGGCACAAATAAATTTGTCTTCTCTGGGTGTTGCCGTTTTCCTCTGCCCTTGTCTTGGCACCTTATGGCCATTATTTCTTTGCGACAAGTATAAACGAGACCTGTAAACAGTTTTGGGAGAAATATGAAACAGTTTCATGATTTCGTTCACTGATAATCCCCATCTCCCAAAATTTCATTTGTTTTGCCTTTGTTCATTTGTCTTCCAATTTGTTTCAGAAATGACCAGGTCTGGTCATCTACTTCTCTCAGGAATGAAAAGGGACTAGTTTTCCCTCTCAAAATATACAAAAATGGTCGACAACACTATGGTTATGAATGAAATATAACAATATAAAGGCTTGTAAAATAAAATAAAAATGCATGCATTTTAGCTATGTTGCAATACTTATGGCATGGGAGGGTACGGTGGTTTATATCACTGCATTGTGTGTATCAACAGTGCAATTGTTTATTAATTCACAATTGTTTAAAGATACTCGTCCTACGGTCCTACGGTAGGAGGGGGGATTGGGGGCGCCAGCCCCCCCAAAAAAAATAATAATAATAAATAATAATAATAATAATAATAATAATAATTGAACCATGACCTATTTTCACAAGTAATGTATAATGTATACATGTTTGTGATATCACATGATTTTCAACAAAATGCTAGTTTCTCCATTATTTCTTGCAAACTGACCCATTCCCAAATAGCCAGGAAGAGCATATGTTTTTTTAAAGTCACTAAGGGCCTTATATTGGCCACTAACAGTAACACTAATTCCTTTCCAGAAGCTACTGTGCAAAGCACTGCCGGGAGATAACATGCTACCCACCACTCGGGCTGTGCATGCACTGATTTGCGAACGAGCGTTCCATACTTACATCATGTAACACTGCACATATACCGTTAAGGGGCCCAGTGGGGGAATTGAATTCAGACAAGATTAAGAGTAGAGAACGGTACAACGAATCGTCTTCTTTCTCTAATAATTTAATGAAACGGCAAAGCTTCCGCGCTTCGCGCGGGAGGGGGGGGGGGAAGTAATCTCAGACTAGGATTAAGAGTCGAGAACGGAACAACGAATCGTCTTAATCTTTCTCTAATAATTAATGAAACTCGAAAATGATTTCAGACAAGGATTAAGAGTAATAATTAAATGAAACGACAAAGCTTCCACGCTTCGCGTGGGTGGGGGGAACTGAATTCACATATGGAAACGTTTGCTTGTATTTGTCTCATAAAAGAATGTTACCCAAACTGACTCCCACACGGTGATAAGTGCTCAGTGGTCACAGGCCCCTGGCTTCATCGGGCAGGTAGTTCCATTATGTGAATGGGTAAATTAACTATTGCAAAATGAGGGGACACATTACATTGTACAATAGGGACACACATTGTTTTTATTGTGCAGAACATACTCTTTTATTGACTTACTTATTGCATGAAACTATAAAACCAAAATGCATAAACACCACAAACACCTGGGGAGAAAGTATTCATACATTTGAATACAATATAGTTGATAAACGACTCCGATGAAACTATAAAACAAAAATGAAATTTGCGTTCTGGCAATTAGAGTAAAAAGAATGATAGCAGGTGAATGAAATGCTTCAACAGCAACACAAACACCTGGGAAGCTAGGAAGCATCCATACATTTGAATAATTTAGTTGATAAACGACTCCGCATGTGGACGTTTGTTGGAGCAGAAATCAGTAGATTCTTAACAACACGAGAACCCATTTAACAGAATGTCGGAACGTAAATTAAATTTGGCGCGGTTGGAAAATGCATCTTTCTATATACCCTGCGAGTTTAATGGTACGATCTAGTAAATTAAAACAGTAAAATGGCTCTTGTTTTAAAAATTACTCATTAAATAAAACCAAAAACTTCAGCGATATCAGAAAAAAATATGTTATATCTTGCTAATAATTAAAAAAAGATGTATAAACATTGTGAAAGTGTCGCATTTTACGATAAAATACACCGATTAAGCGAAAATTACGTCGTTAGTGCGCTTGCATCAGGGAATTCAAGGTCAAAAGGTCAATTCATACGCTGATAAGTTATTGGTCGAGCCTTTTTGTTTCCTTTATTCCGACAAAATTATACAATCAATCAAAACAAGTTTAATACCAGAAGAAAGCTAACGATTAGTATTTTCATTAACCGCTTGCCCCAAAGTCGCTTGACCACAGTGAAACGAGTGAGAGCTTGCGAGAGCGGCCAAAGTGTGATTGAAACTCGCTATTTGCTCTTCTCCAACGCAAAAAGAGACGACATTGTGCTGGATAAATGTATTTTTTCCGACAAAAGTACAGAAAACTTGCATATGGTCTTTTTATATTATACTTCATGAAATGTTACCCGAGTGACTTCCGGGCGCCCCAAAGCTGGAAAGAAACGCACATTTTAGAAAACTTCACTTTTTCATGGAAAAATGCTTATTTGTTCTATGCACGCAAGTCAGATTGAGCGGATGATACAACGTTTCCATATGACAAAGACACAATAACACGATTCGTCTTCTTTCTCTAATAATTTAATGAAACGTGAAAGCTTCAGCGCTTCGCGCGGGATGAGCGAAAATTATTTCAGACAAGGATTAAGAGTAATAATGTATTGAAACGTCAAAGGTTCCGCGCTTAGCAAGGGAGGGGGGGGGGGAATGAAACGTCATAGCTTGGTGGCGAAACAAGCTTTAAGAGTCGATAACAGTACAACGGATCGTCTTCTTTCTCTTATAAATTAATGAAGTGTCAAAGCTTCCGCGCTTCGCGCGGGAGGGGAAAAACTGAAAAATAATTTAGTTCCTGGCCGCGGGTTTATAGGGTTAAATTTGTAGACATTTGGACATTTGCATTTTTATATTTGTCGGTATTAAATATTGGTGGCTCGTTTTGTCGGTAATCGGCGGCCTCTACACCCCCCCCCCCCCCTATTCCCCACTGAAAAAAGATCTAGCGACGCCCCTGATAACGACACAGTTTATACACTCGAGATAAAAAATAAAAATAATTAAGTACTACTTTTTTTTAAGTACCGGACCACCGTCTTTGTGCATTGTGCGGCATCAAAGCATAATTTATACAACGTCTCACGACGTGACAGATCACTTTTCTCTAACTTCTAACCAATCAGAAGGCCTCTTTTTTCCATGAAGTGCCGGTAGACATTAATGCGCCAAATGTGGTTCTCAAATTGCAAAAGATCCCTACTCTTGGAAGGGGTAGGAGAAAGCAATTTTATGTCATATTACTCCAGGAAGTGCCTGAAAATGCGTCTAATTTGGTTATAAAATTGCAAAGGCTTCTTACTCCGTGAGGGGGCCACTACCCCCTCCCAAACACTCCCCCTGCTTGGTCGCTCCGCTCCCTCGCCGTTAAAGCCTCGTTC
The DNA here is from genome assembly GCA_035222895.1 of Strongylocentrotus droebachiensis. Classification (NCBI taxonomy): domain Eukaryota; kingdom Metazoa; phylum Echinodermata; class Echinoidea; order Camarodonta; family Strongylocentrotidae; genus Strongylocentrotus; species Strongylocentrotus droebachiensis. The sequence goes on from JAVYIG010005534.1 coordinate 117,760, forward strand.
TGTCGCTTCATCGCTTTACATATATTTCACCCCATGCCATTTTGTGCCCCCCCCCCCCCCGTAAGAAATTCCTGGATCCGCCACTGATGCCCCTTGAGCTTCGGTGGCTTCGCCCCTTGAACCCCGCCAGGGCTTTGCCACTAGACGGCTAGACCCCACTTTGAGAAACGTTCGGCGGGGCCTGCATGTTAGAGTGGGGTGATTCGGATTTGTTTTCCAGCTCCCCCTGAAACGTTTTTGCTCATTACGCCACTGGTCCTACCTATAGCGTAAAGGATTATGGGCAAACTCACCTGTAATGCTCTTTATTGTCTTGATCCATTGTTGGTAGTTACTGTAGTCGAAAGTAGACGGTCTAATAAAAATGAGAAAATGCACAGAAATCGTCATTAGTCACGTGGTGATAATTAAAGAGGTAATGATAATAAATTGCACACAATTTGATTCTCAGCCCGCCCCTACCGAAGGCCACCTCAAAGAAAAGAACAAATTGTTGCCGACTTTCCTTGCCACATTGCCCCGAAAAATGTGTTTATTTCGGTCCGCGGTGTCAGAAGGATGTCACGCGCCCACAAGCGCCGTAATTTATGACGGTGAATCCTTCATAAAGTCGATATTAAGTATGTAAATATTCGGGCACCTTGCTGTCAAATTCGGGTAACAGAAGTAAGGAGAATCATTATAAAATCATGTTTGAATGGACGAAAGTGATAAACAGTGGCGTACCTAAGTATTAGTCCGCTAGGGGCAAACACATTACCCCCCCCCCCCCTGCCCAAACGTATCCGCATTATTATACAAGCGAATTGGCAGTATATATATTGATTTCAATCTCCAAAAACACAATTTCTTTTACCCATATAAATATTCCAAAGGCACCATCTCCTGGAGCCCTAAGCGTACCAGCATTACCATGCGATTACAAAAATAGTATTCGATTTCATTCAAATATTTATTGCCCATGTGAATATGGAGAGCGAGAAGATTAATACTCACACTAGTAACAGCACGATACATCCGACCTGCCCTTTAAGGTTTCGTACAGTTTCTTCGCGTGCAACTGGTAAGATGGTAAGAGAGAACGTGTTTGATACATTGTGCAAGATGAACCTTTGGGATACTATGAACATGATATTTAGCCTACATGCAGAAGTAGAGGAAGAACAAAATAAACAAGCTTGTGTAGTTCTATAAATTGCATGCAATATGCCAGAATAACACAAATGAATGAATTATTTGTGCAATAACATTTAATGAAACCACACAAAATAATATTTTGTGAACATATAAACAGTGAACTTAATGCGTTTCATAAAGATAATCTTACATAATTTTGAAAGTCGTGGAATCCTACTAAGAAGGGGTTGCCAAAGTAATGATGAATCCATGAAGCTATGTTGTCCTATATAATTATAATGTCATGTGGGAATTTTGTAAGAATTGCAGTGCGGGCAATAATGGTACAATTCCAAAACCCTGAATAAACACCCATAACGACATCAACAAACTGAGGATGTTTGAAAAGCCCAAGACACCACTCTCTTCAATGAAATGATGCATCTATCACTGTTTGAGCTTCATGATACTGAAAATGTATTTGAGAAAAGCTTGTTATGGCACCTTGTTTGTATCCCATGGGCTTTTGAGAAGAAAAAAAAAAGGTAATTATTCGCAGTTCTTTTTGCTAATCTTAATGTCGTATTTGAAGATTGACTGTGTCCAAGACCTATTTTTGCAATTTCAATACACACTTGTATGCTCGTGCATAATACCCTGCTAGGTAGCCTTCTTATTAAATACACCAGGCAGCAGGAGCGGCCGAGCGACTTCCAAAGTGGGAGGGGGCACCAACGAAAAAGGGCACTTTCTGGGAAAAAAGGGCACCTACAAAGGGAAATCTCAAAGCGAAAATATACCATTTTTTAGAAATTGGTATATACCCATACATTGTGATTACAACAACCAGGGATGATTTCAGTATTTGTTTCACTTTATACACCATACAAAATATTGCTTAAGCATCATGCCTTGCAGTTGGGTTTGATTGTCTAAAAATTGTTGCGATCGAGCGAGGAAAAATTTTAAGATGTGTGAGGTCGCAGTGCGAAAAATTACATCTTATAAAGAGGAAAAAGCCCAATCCTAATGGGGTTATTACAGGTATTATAAGCACATTCTCATAACGGAAGACTGAAAAAACCTTTGATAAGTAACATAAGTATATCATCTATAAATGAGTGAGAGCGTAGCGAGCGAGCTGTGGGGGAAATTGCTCTCAGTCGCTTGAAATTAGCTAGGGCGCGTTTAATGATGAGAGAAAAAGGGGAGACTTATCAGGAAAGAAAAGGAGCATGTGCCAAAGTACAAAGAGTAATTATCAGAGGTGAAAATTGGACACTTCTTACATTCTCCAAAAGAGGCACTCACCAGGAATGAAACAAGTCAGTCATGAGAATAGGAAATGTGCATTTGTCGACGGAAAAGGGGGCCCCATCAGATTTTGATAGGGGCATTTATAAGATATTATTTATATTGTTAAAACGGAAATTATCAGAGGTGAAAAGAGGCAATTATCGCACCTGAAACGGGGCAATGACCATATTTAAAAAGTGGCACTTAGGGGAATGAAAAAGGGGCACTTGTAATAAAGGAAAATGTGCATTAGTTTAAACAAAAATTGGCACCGATCAGATTTTAAAGGGGCATTTATATCTGAGGTGAAAGGGGCACTTATCTGAAGTGAAAAGGAGTAACTTCTCGTACCTGAAATGGGTCAATTACCAGAGAAGGGGCACTTATGAGAAGGGGAAGGGGCTCTTTCTTAACGGGGCACTTATCATTAGGAAAAAAGGGCACTTATTAGAAAGGAAAAAGGGCACATGTGAAAATATAAGGTGCGCTTATCCGAGTTAAAATGGGGGAAGTTATTAAAAGGGGAACATCTTACAAAGGAAAAGGGGCACTTGTCAAAGTAAAAGAGGCACGTACCTCTCAGATTTAAATAGGACAATTATCAGAGATGAAGGGGGCACTTATCAAAAGTGAAAAGAGGCACTTCTCGTACCTAACTAGGGGCACTTACTAGAGATTAAAAAGGGCACCTATGATAATGGAAAATGGACACTTATTGCAAAGGAAAATGGGAACTTGTCGAAGGAAAAGGGGCACGTGTCCAAAAAAGGGGCACTTATCAGAGTTGAAAAGGGGAAGGGGCACTTTTACAAATTAATAGGGGCACATGTCAAAGTAAAAGGGGCACTTTTCCTATGTAAAAAGGGGCACTTTTCGGGTGCTTGAAAAATTGGGGGGCACTGTGCCCCCCCCCCCCGGGAGGGCCGCCTCTGGGTCAGGTATATGGTCACAGTGAAACATACATATCATTACCAATAATTGTTTCAGATAGATGACATGTTGAATTAATCAATGGCTTATCCATAATCGTTTTTATTTATTCGATTCTTTTTTAAAGAAATACGATATCTTGCGCTCCATGTATTTGATGTGTACCATGTAATACGAAATCTGAGAGTTACGTTTTACTGTAAAAAACAATGACTTTTTAAGATCACGCAAGTTTTCACATATTTCTCCCTTTCAGATGATAAACGTGAAATGATTATGTCTCTTTATCAATAGGCAATGGGTTACTCAGGCGTTCATATCCTCAATATACCAACATTTAAAATGTTAAAGACGACTGATATTTAGCAAATATAATTATACAATTCAAGCGACTGAATAACGGATATGACATTTTCGAATATTAATTGCGATGTAGTGTAGTATTTTACGAAGTTAATTTCACGCTCAAATAGGATCATCGCGTGGTTTTGTCAAACCGCCATAATTTAACTTGAATGTGCTTCTTCTACAAAACAAACAAATCAATTAATTGTTTACTACAAATTCACAAACACGCAGTTGGGTATACATTCTCTCATTTTGGGCACGTGGGCATAAGTGTTATCTAGAGACGCGATGATGAACAAAATAAGAAATAAAAATAAATTATTTGTTTTACCCGACATATTTAGATTTGTTAGACATTCTTTACAATTCTAGTTTAATAGGACAAAGACCATTCATTTGGTTAAGTAATATTAAAAACATAACTTCCCCATACAATCTTTATTTTACCAAAATCATACCTTAGGGTTAAGAAAATAGCTTTCATTACATGTTCATAGTAGAGGCGTTTAGTCATTTGAATTACAACAAACACAAACAAAACAACATAGCCTTATTTTCAATATACAAACCAAAGTGTTGTTCTTTTGTGATGACGTATATAGAATCGGTGAGATATTCCTCCTGATCCTTAGTAGATGCTTGACGTCCATCAGCAAGCTTGCGTGACTCTACGTCTCCTTAAAAGAGCGCGTCTCAGGACATGGACTATGCTGTACGCATACCCGAGTAGACCTATCGTACCAATAACAAGCGTATCAGGAAACACCACTCGTTCATCATCACAAGGTACAGCCTTGCCTGGTTTGTACGACAAGATTTCATGTCGTAATTCATCTAGCTTCCCTTTCCTAAGCACCGAGCTGGAAGTAGCCATCTTTGTACAGATTTCGCCCTGAATACGCGAACAAACACGTTACACGCTAGTATACATATTTGTCGTATTTGTTCTATGATAAGCATGTTACAAAGTAGGTCTAGTTAGTTATTACTGGGTGTAGGAAGTTCTTTATCTAAAGGCACGTATCATGTATAACAGGAGAAACGGGTGAGGGATTTTAATGAATGATCAACCGACCTTCGACTTGTGGTATGAAAATATTAAATTATTATTTGATTCACACACAGTAATCTGCCCATGCACTGCCTTCATGCTCACGCGCAAATGTTACAATAGTTCTCTCCATGTTAATGGTGGAGGCACAATATTCCACGCTAGTTTCTATCCATCATTACAATGTCTTAGCCTACCATCATCATATTAAACCATATGATATAGATATGGCTATTCTTGAGGTTTCAATCATTCTTATGCATCATAGTCGACCAAATTAACCATCAACATCGAGGAGAGGGGACTATGATGTTTCATATTACTAGGTATAGCACACCAAAAATAAGTACAACAAACACATGTTTTTGATGTTCGCAAATAATCAAGCTTTATGAAAGCTTTAAAAAAAAAGAAAAAAAAAAGAATTGAAATCGGTCAATGCGTTGTGATTTTATACCATTTTTTCGATATCGCAAAATTTTATACCGAAAAACCTGCCAGAAATGGTCAAATTGGCAAAAATGGCAAAATTCGACAAAGTTGACCACTTAATTCCTCACTTTCTCGGACACAAATAATAAATTAAATTATCAGACACTAAAATATCATCTTTGTGGTGAAAAATACAAAAAAGAAAATTCATATATCTATTAACGTTTTGAAAACAGAAGCCAACAAAATAAGTCATGTTTGCCATTTTTGCGAATCTGCAGATATGAAAAAGTTGTGAAAATAACTAAGTCCGCATAATTAAAATGCGCATATGTAATCAAATCGAAACCGAACATGATACATCAGTGAAACCTATGTATATCAGACAGGTATGGAAATATATTTAATTTGACCAAAGGAAAGAAAAGAATATTCATCAAATATGCAAACTAGGTCATTTCAGCTATTTGTATATTCGTGCACTCGTATGCAAATTAGGTAAGTCAAACTGTTTATTTTTGGGGCATTTTTTAAATCATATATTTATAGATCATATTTACACCAAATATTAACCTTAAATTCCAAATATTTATACTTTGATCACTGTCACAGCTATTTCCTCATGTGTTTCACAAATTATTTAGAAAAACTGGTTAACCCCCCCCTCTAATGGATGACCTAAGAAAGTTGACCTAACCCCCCCCCCCCCCCCCCTCCCCCCCAAACGAAACGGAATGTCGATCGGTCAAATTTTGACATTTCGGGACCAAAACAAGTGTAGCGTAAATTGACGTGGGCTCTTGGGGCAAAGCCCCGGCGGGGACAAGGGCGGAGCCCCAGAAGCTCAGGGGTTTTAGGTATTTCATTACGTTCAGATGAGCATATTTTTGACACCTTATTACTGAAACTGACTGAGCCTCATGAAGCTCAGAGGCTTTAGGCATTAAATTACGGTCAGATGAGCATTCAGAGGCCACCCTGGATCCTTTGGTGGGGTCCAGAGCCCCCGGAAGCTGGGGGTTTTGGGCAGTTAATTACAGTCAGATGAACATATTTTGATACCTTATTTGTGACACTCGAGGGACAATAATTGGCGTGGGGTCCAGGAGGCGGAGCCCCCCCCCCAAATTTCAGGGGTTTAGGCATTAAATAACGATCAAATGAGCATCCAGGGGCCCGTCATATGGCCCCTGGAGGGGTCCAAGGGGCAAAGCCTCCGTAAGCTCAGATGTTTTAGGCCTTTGATTAAGGTCGGATGAGCCTATTTTGATTCCTTATTTGTGACACTGGCAGGCCCCTATTCTTTCTTTCTTTCTTTCATTGTCCAACAAACGCAAACAAATAAAACAAGTTTGAATCTTATTTGGGGGAGGCAAATCCCCACATCAGTACGCTAGTGGAAATCACGGTGATACCAACGTCAGTATTCGCTATTTTCTTTATGCATTTTTTCAAATTTCAGGGGGGGGGCGTTTCCCCCCGTCCCCCCGGGATCGCCGCCCCTGGTCACGTTTAACATGAAATTGGGAAAACCCAGAGCAAAAGCGGGGGTAGAAACAATATTGAACCAACTCGCGCGTGCAGAAGGTAGCCCGTTCAAAGTGCGCCCCTAACGGTGTGGATTTGCCAATGCTATGAGTAGGATACATACAGATTGCCTTGCATACATACAACCACTGTATCACGCACACGGTTTTTACGATGTGTGTGTTTGTGTATACATCTAAGTCCAGAATCTGGCCATATCAAAGACCAAACCAAAGCAATGCAAATTCCACGTCTCTGCCAGCCGAAGATGTCATGATCCTGAAATTACAACGCGGGCTGGTGAGCGTAATACGAGTTCGTTGATAGCGCCCTCTTCGGCGGCTTGAATCAATTGTAGGGAATTTAATATAAGGAACCGGCCAGATTCTGGACATTCGTTTTTATTGTAAAAGTTATGTTAATATTCATTCAATGCACAATAAATAATAACAGAATGATAATATATATAGTTTGTCATAATATTACAAGATATTGGAGTTACATTACTTTAACATATTAAAAATTAAATATAAAATATAAAATCGCAACTTTCCATTTTTACATCTCAAACTATTACAAATGCATAACAAAACATTATATGTATACAGTTTATTTACTAATTATCACAGAAACATAACAGAATTGTATGCAGTTGTAAATTATTACTCATTTATAACAATATGATATGTTTTGCACAGAATCATTAATTTTTCCAAAAAAGAGAAACACAAACACACATACACACACACACACAAACATTTTGAAAGTAATACCCATCTATAAGAAGGACGATGCTAGTTTAATCAGTAATTATCGGCCCATCTCAACACTTTCATGTTTTTCTAAAAAATTCTTTGTTATAATAGTCTTTATACATTTTTGACTGACAACAGTTTACTTAATAACGATCAGTATGGATTCATGAAATTTCATTCAACGGAATTTGATATTTTAAAATTATATGATAGGGTATCATCTGTCTTAGCCAAACACAAGCATGGTATACGAGTTTTCATGCCACATTGTTTTAAAATCTTTTCAAAATTACAGTAAGTTCATTGGCTGCATATATCTCTTTCAAAAAGTGTTTGAACTAACCATAACAATCCCATTTTCATTCAAATTGTATTTAAAATGTCTTGATTCGTAACTGTCCCTTATTACCTGCACATGTAGGTAATGAGTGACCTTTGGTGCTGACGTCATAGATCATTGTTATCTTATTAATCAGTTACATCATGCCCACAATTTTGTTACCAACTAAAGAGAAGAACTTACTGAAGAGAATACAAAACTTTCTGTATGTGTAACATTTGTCATGTTTATGTAAATTATGTAAATGAGCTTAAGGGTCTCCAATTTCCTGCACCTTCCCTACTTTTACACAAGCTTTACCATTACATGATACGTGGTGTACCCTTAAATTGGTTTCGTAGTTACCTTTCTTGTAGAAGTCAATATACAATATTTAATAATGCCAAATCGACCATGTCATTAGTTACGTATGGTGTGCCCCAGGGCTCTATTTTAGTATCTATTCAAATATGATAAGTGCCCCTTTTCCATTACAATACGTGTCCCCTTTCCACTCTCATAAGTGACCTTTTTTCATCTCTGGTACGTGCCCCTTTTCATGTACGAAAAGTGCCCCTTCACCGCTGATTATAGCCCCTATTCAAATCTGACAGGTACACGTTTTACCTTTACAAGTGCCCCTTTTCCTTTGTAATAATTGCCGCCTTCTCCTTCTGATAAGTAGGCCTACTCCTTTTCTTTCTCGATTAGCGCCCCTGTTCACCTTTGATAATCAACCCTTTTATTTTGAAAAGTGCCTCTTTTCCTTCTGATAAGTGCACCTTTTCCTTCTTTTAAATGCCCCTTTTCACCCCCAACAATTGCGAATATCAAAAAATGTCAGGTACCCATTTTCCTTTATAACCGAATCAGTTTTTTTCCATTCTCATAAGTGCCCCTTTTCATCTCTGGTGAATGCCTCTTTTCAGGTGCGAGAAATTCCTCCTTTCTGTGCCCCTTTTCCTCTCTAATAACTGTCCTTTTCCCTTTTGCAGATAAGTGCCTTCTTTTCCTTTTTCCATATGAAACATGCACCCTTTATTCAATGCGACTTAGAGCCCCTTTTTCTTTAATTTTCTCTAGAGCCCGCTCGCTACGCTCGCTAGCATTTATAGATTTTATAATTATATTACTTATTAAAGTTTTTGTCCTCTTAATAAGATGTAATTTTTCGCATTGCGACCTCACACATCTTAAAAATCAATATTCAGACCATCACACCCAACTGCAAAGTATTTTGCTTAAAGGTCGGGTGACATCCGAATAAAAGTTGATTCCTGTTGATATAGCTGCATACATATTTTGTTATTCAAACAGCAAAATATATTTCATAGATTTTTAGATAATTCTTTAATAATTATTTTCAGACCTGCTAAGCTCCACCCTTAACAAATGCTTAATATATCATTCATCTTGTGACATCATAATATCAATCATTAGTGAACTAACAAGAGACAGTTGTATGTAGCTTCCACCATTTCAGCACATTCTCACCAAAGAATTGCATTCTTTCATACACAACCTGCACATTACCTTTCTTTTCCTTGTGACGCTACAGCACGTCCACGGTCTGGCAAAGCAACTCCTATACGTTGGTATTGTAAGGTCTATTGTATACAGGTGGTAAGTTCTGGTCGATCAAAAATGCATGTACTATACGATATCATTCACATCCATGAAGAATCTGTATAACCTCCATTCAGCTTTGACAGGCTGAATGTGTTGCTCTGCTGTGGAGTCCACGGAGCTGGAAAACGGCCAAGATTTCGTAAAAATCATAATTAAAAATTAAACAACATTCATTAATAGCACATTTGCGGTCATTTACAGTCATTTTTCCTTCTTTGCAACTGGCAGTCATTTATTCAACCCATTTTCGTGTAAAACATGGGGGCTTCAATTTTCACTCATAGAGAGAAAGCCACAAACTCTTTTGATTTAAAATTTCCAACTTACTTTAATGAACTCACCTTGCTGCTACAGATACATTTTGAGATAAGTAGATTGTATTGTCAATGCTACCATTTTTTCCCCGTTCATAAATTCACGATGGACGTAGTGGTAATGTGCATATATATGGATGAGATGACTCTGAATTAACCAATGAACTGACTTTCATTATTTGCACCGGTGTTGCAAGCGAACGACGTATCAATACAAACAAAAAGGGAAATGATCGAATCTTCCGGGAAAACTTTGTGAGGCACTTTAAGCGTGACGGCCAATCGGTTTTACTAATAAAGAACGGCCATTGAATGGAAACTCCACAGCATTTTGTTAAGAGCATCTTTCTTTTGAAAATGTCATAAACACTTTGCAGACTAGAGGTTATGAGAGCGAGTTTCCTTTGACCATTTATATTACCTATATAATCCTTGCTATACATGGAATACCAATCGATGTAATTAATCTGTTTTATAGGAGTGAAGATTTTGTATAATTTTTTTTTTATTGTAAAATGTCAACATTAAAGTCAATATAATTTGATGTAAACAAATTATTTGCGAATTATCTGAAAGTTCCGCCTCCAACTTTTCATCCGTGTTTTTATACATCTATTTATCTATCTCTATCTAACTATAATTAAATCTAAGAATAAATGTTCTCGTTTTCTGTTTCTTCCCATCTCTCTCTCTGTCGTGCTCTCTCTCTCTCTCTCTCTCTTGCTCTCTATTCTCTTCTCTCTCGCGTTTCCTTTTCCCGTTCTTCTTTTCCTTTTCTTCCACGCCTTTCTAGGCGTTTTCTTTGTTTTGTCGTTGTAGTACCTATCCCTCCATTTTCATTTGCAATACCCAGTTTTTACATTGTTTTGTCATCTTTTATAGAACGCTTATCCTTGTTGTTTTCCATGTGCTCTTAGCAACTCTTGCACCCCTTTACCAGGTGTCGATGAACGCTGGTTTTTAATAAATTTGTCTTTACTGGACAAAAGATTTAAGCCGAATATTAATGTTTTGTTTTTCCAACGAATATTTCATTATTTCTTCTTAACTTAACTATTTATGTATTCATCCATTTATCTATTTATATATCTATACATCAAATCTATCTATCTATCTATCTATCTGTATATCCCTCTTTCTATCTTTCCATCCATCTATCTTAATATCTGTGCATCCAACTATTTATCTATCTATCCCTCTCTTTCAGTTCATTCCTTTTAAATTATCTATCGTATTATTTATTTATCTTTCTATCTACATTTCTATCTGAGTTTTGAGTTTGAGTTTGAAGCTTTATTATCCAAACAAAAAGCACATTAATATAACAATCAATTGTGAAGGTTTAACATTGAAAGGATAAATGGGACCAGAAAATAGCATTTAATGCTTATCGTGTCTGGTACGACTAACACACAAAAGTATCAGAGCAATGAATGAAAATGTAATGAATAAGTATGAATAGCTATTGAATACATACTTAAGCTACAAGCTATTCTACATCTAGGCTAAAGTATTTCTTGTGATTAAATACACAAGTTTGGTATTTTACACTAAATAACAAGATAAAGAATTATATACATGTAACATAATATTTACAAAAAGGCAAGAACCTCGGTTCAAAGTTAAAAACGATTATTTTCTACGAAAGAAAGACACTGACATCTCCCAGTCATTCATCATCCGTAGTCTGCAGCCTGCAGGCACGCACATAGTTTGATTTCAAACTTTACTAAAATTCCTAAACTGAAGCCTTTAGCAGAGCCTAATTAGGCTAATTCTGTCAGTCTTTGACAGTGTCATATATTACAGACCCTATGTAGTATGATGTCAAGCTAGCCTCACAAAACCATTTCTGAAACTACACACTGATTATTTTCCAAAATGAGCACTGCCAGTTGAAATCTTCCACAATGTTCACAAAAATGAATACGCATACAAAATACATAACCATTTTCGTAATGTAATCAAATGATATGCTTAAATCGTTGTTAAGACAGTGCCTCGATCGTTACACATTATTTCATTCATCTTTTACCTGCATACGTAAAGGTGGAACAAACATTTTGCACCCCGAACAAACTAGGGGTTCGGGGGGTTCGCGCGACCCCACCCCCTATTTTTGTTTTGTTTTGATCATGGGGGGGGGGGGGGGGCGGGGGTGTTGATTCTAAAAATTGTGGTCCCCCATATCCCCTCCCCCGTTGAGCAACAACCAAACAAATACTTGTGCTCAAGGGGACTGCATGTGCACCTCGCCAAAGTATTTAAAGCCACACTATCCTACTTGTAGCTACTATATAGAAAACAATGTCTAATCGGTGACCATTGATCCCCCCCCCCAAGATCCTCTTTCTCTTATGTTAATTGAGAGCTGAGTTGATGACATAACCACCTGTCCAGTGACCTTGCAGTGTGGTCTAATCCCTCCTATAAACTAGTACAGATAAGCTTTAAAGGAGCCCTCTTATAGAGGCTTATGTCAAGTTGATTTGGAACCTAAATAATTGACAGGCTATCTACATGTTCTACATGAGGATGACATTTAATGAAAAATAGGCCATGTTATAAAAAAAATATGAATTGACCGGTGCCGTTGTCTTTACAAAGTTGAATGCCTGTTATTTTATCTAAATCAATATACAAAGTGGCCTTCAATAATGCTTTTGTTTAAATATTCACTCACTATACTCACTCGCAAATGATTTTCAGGCCTTTCAGAACGCAATCGTACGCACATTATACACACAAATAATATTCAGAAGTCAGCATGACCTGCAGCCTTTTCACACACAGCTAAAATTCATCGTTTCCAGAGATGATTAGAATCACTCAACATGTTTATAGAAAAATTTTCCCAGTGTGAACATCGTTTATACGATGTTGGGATAGATACGAAGTCGCGATGCATACGCCCCTAAAAGCAGGCTGCCGATACGAAGTTCGTATCTATTAAAAGAGCTTGACATTTTGTGTGTGAAAGGTTTTTCGTGTTTAAACGTGTTTAAACTGGATGGAGCGACCGCTCTGTTTGATATGACCTGACCTTCAATGCGCAATGGCACTACTGCGCATTTTACGAGCAGTAGTTAATCACGAAACGATTAACGATCGCAACAAAATTTCTGTGTGTGAAAGGCTCGTGATTAGTTTAAACACGTTTCAAACACGTTTATACTTATCATGTTTATAGAATTTTAGCTGTGTGTGAAAAGGCTGCTGGTCTCATCTTTGAGCTCAATACTAGGGACTTTTAGAATGAGTGGACGAGAACACGACGAACGCCATCTGACCATACGTGTTAACGTACTCAACTGCCAATGTTGACAACAATTAGAAATCTTTTAGATTGCACTCAACGATATACATGCATGTAGGAAGTAACACTATATTAACATGACAGACAAAGAAAGAGGACAAAATATACAGTTCCTCATTCTACTCTCAACAATAGGCCATTTTCGTAATATAACCAAATTTAATGCATAGGTCTTTGTGAAGTGCCTCAATACAAATTATTTAATTCACCTGATAGGAATAATAGTATTTCAATAGTCAGAATGCAACTGCATATATTAAGTGTTGCTAGGTAGGTCAAGCCATAATGTTTGTCCAACCTAGCTGGCAACAACTATAATGAATGCAGTTAGGATTCTGTCTATTGAAATACTATTATTCCTATCAGGTGAATGATATAGTTTGTGTTGAGGCACTTCACAAAGACCTGTGCATTAAATTTGGTTACATTACGAAAATGGCCTATTGCTAAGTGGTAGAAAATCCCTTCAATGCTATTATGTAAAAATGTGTAGAACAGGTGAACATGCATGTGATACCTGTTCTACACATTTTTACATAATAGCAGGGAAGGGATGTTCCTTTGTCTACCTGCGGAACTGTATAGTTTATGCGCACGCGGCATATACTAGTACCGTACTCGATTTAGGAAAATCAAGGTTGACGCATTCTCGATCGCCGACTGAGACGACGTGACGCATGCGCAGTGCCTTAAAATGACGTCACACGTTGCAGTCAAGGCTGTCAACGTGCAATTCTAAAAGTCTCTAGTGTATTTCAAAAGACGTGATATCGCACATTTGCAATATGGATTGTTCTTTGTTTTTTCTCTTAATGCTATATCATCAAAGACTTGGAGTAAATGAATCTCAGGATCCTTATTTATTCTCGGAGAGAGGAACATCTCATCTTTAAAAAAAAGCATCCTTTTAAACAGAGAAGGGGTCATCTGAGTCATCTATTTCTCGAGAGTGAGAGAACATGTTTGAGGGTAGGCCAACATTCATTTATCTGGTGCGACACTACGCGACTCTTGCTGGAAAAACTCTTCAATGGGAAGATCGCCACATGTAGGCCTTTTTTCTCCATTGACAACTCTTCAAAATAATGTTCTGCAACCAACTTACCCACACCTTGCCCTGTTTTTAAATTATGATTGCTTATATAGAATCCTGAAATGCGGAATTTAAACTTGTCGACAACCATCTCTCTCTGATATCTTTCGTTTGGTATTTCATATTTTTTTTCTTGTAGTTCGTATTATCTCTCTTTTCACTTTTTACTTTTGTTAAAAGTCTTCTTCTCTCAGTCAGTCCCCTATGCCATTTCCAGAGGCTCCTTTTATTACTCTCCCTCTCTCTCTCTTACTTTTTCTCTCTCCCTCCCTCCCCTATCTCTCTCTCCCTCTCTCTCTCTTCCTCTCCATCTGTTTCTACCAGTCACACACCCCCCTCTCTCTGTCTCTCTCTCTTTTTACATATATATGTGTATGTACAGCTCTCTTTTAAAATATGAACTGCCTGAAATTACTTAGTGGTAAATGCAATTTTTGGTTCCAAACAAGACATTAATTTTGTTGTCACCCAATGCTCCCCCATCTCTCTCTCTCTCTCTCTCTCTTCATCTCTTTCTCCCTCATATTTCATACTGATGCTTTCACAATCTTGCAAATTGCCAAAGCCCTAAATGTATAATTTGAAATGTGATATGTGAATGATACCAATCATGGGAGCAACTGAATCAGATTTAATTGTGCAAAATCTTGTTTGCTTCTTTATTAATATATCGATCATTACCATGGCAACCTTGTAAACATGTTTTTATGCGAAAATCATTTTTAAGCACTGCCCTACCTTTTATTAAATTTGTCCAAAGACATAACAAAATCTACTTCTTTATTAATATATCGATCATTACCATGGCAACCTTGTAAACATGTTTTTATGCGAAAATCATTTTTAAGCACTGCCCTACCTTTTATTAAATTTGTCCAAAGACATAACAAAATCTGCATTTTACCTACAAAGTATAATTTGTTTAATTCATTGAAGCATCTATTTGATTATATAATTCCCAGATTTGGGGTCGAGTGGTTACGTCGCCGAACTGTTGATCACAAGTTGGGGGTTCGAGTCCCGCCGCGGCACTAAGACATTGATCTACATCCACACTCAAGCCAGGGGATGTAAATGGGTACCTGGCAGGAATTAATTCATTGAAATGCTAGAGCGCTGTAATGGTTCACTGTAAACAAATAATAGTCGAAATAACTCAATAAAATTGAGGAAAAGAATTGCCTTATTTTTATTAAGTAAATATTACCTACGGCATCTTAAGTAGAATTTACTTATTTTGCTGAATACATTTTTACTCAGTTAAATCGAGTTACATTAACGTAAATAATTTAAGTATTGTAATCATTTTAGATAATTAAAACAAAGCTATGATAGGATTACATATTGCACGATTTGGTACCCATCTAATCTAACAAGTAACATCCACTAATCATTCACTACTTTTATTTAAGATTAATCACTAATCACTAACACTACTTCTATTTACATAAGCTTCAATTCGACACATATTGAAAGGCTCCAAATGATATATGTACTTGATCGTAGCATCTTAAAAGGAAAATTGGTTGACAATTTCCTGAAATATCAAGTTTTGATTTGTTTTGAACTGGGTAACAATTAAAAATTGTCTTGTCTTTGCTTAGCCATGTTAAATGAATTAGTAAATGTTTTAAAGTCCTTAAATTTTCATTCAACCACAAAAAACAATTGTTTTATTAAAAAAAGAGTTTAATTTGGTCTTAATGAATATTCATAAATTATGTAAATATTTCTATTACACACTGCATCGGTCCTTACTTTAAAAAGATAAGAATAATCAACATAAATTGTTTGAGTAATGCGTATAATTTCTGATTTTGAGTTAAAATTACTAAATTAATACAAGCTGAAATTACTTAAAGTTTTTATGTATTTGATTTTACTTAAATATTCCACGTATGTTCTACTAAATTGAAAGTTTGAGTTAGCAAGACTTAAATTTAGTGCGTAAGTGGCAAAACTAATGTTTTCAAGTAAATTCTACATGGAAAAAATACGTAAAAATTACCAATGAACAATTTCTTTTTTACAGTGTAGCACAGCTAAAACCGCGGTAATAATCTCCAAGTTTTGAAGCGCTTAGAAACTTAATTGTGATTCGCGCTATATAAAAGCTGAGTATTATTTTTGTATTGTTTTTTATTAGTGTCTCTGTTTCTGTTATTAAAGAAAATACACTACCCATCTGGCTATGCAATTTCCACCACAACATTTAATTAATTCGAAATTCAAACACATGTATTTGTATTCATATATTGTATATATAAGTTCAACATTATTTTATTACAAATATGGTTAAAATATTCAGATTTCCGAATATGTTCCAAGTAATGTGCCATAATGTACAACGATGGCGACACGACAAATGCTCCGGCGGCGGTTGCTCCAGGCTTTATTTCATCAGGGATGTGGGGTTGGGGTTGAATTTGTTGTTTGTTTTTGGGGGCTGGGCTTGTGCTTGGTCTTGGCGTTGGGTGCAGTGAAGGTTTCTTGTCTGGGGTTGGAATTGGGATTTTGAATAATGTACTGAATTGCCGCGGAGAAATTGTAGCCGGAGCAGGTGTCGTAGAAGCACAATTATATATTATATGTACAAGACGAATTACAATTTTACTACAATAATGTTAATACGCATGTGTATTACGTGTAATTTTACTTTGTCACTGACTTATACTTTGTAAAAAAAAATATGAAAAAATGCCATTCAGCTCTCGGGCCGCGATTGCTTGTCAATGAAATAAAGCATTTTAAATAAATGAAACAACTTTTTTAAATGTGAAACAATGACAATTCACTTCATGACACTTGTGTACAGTGCGTTGGGTATTATACATTCAAAGTTTATATTTTGTACATCTGTTTGTTCATTACTTTAATATTCATTATTCATTCAGGTTTTTCGTTATTGTTTCATGTATTAATTTACTTACCCCGTGGGGGGGGGGGGGGACACAAGTTCAGTGAGGATTAGGGGGAGGGGGTCGGAGGACATAGAATGCGGTGTTTGCAGGGTATGGTGTGGCATAAGGGTTAACACCCCCTCCCAATATAAATTTAGTATCATAAACAATGAAATATTTAGACTGAATAAAACAAAATAA